>RJWM01038490.1:0-16746 GCA_004363535.1 Dasyprocta punctata | reverse complement strand
AAGCAGCTGGCAGAGCGGATAGGAGCCCAGGGTTGGATGCACTGGTTCCCAGGCAGCCCGGGCACACAGACCGCCCGGGTGTGAGTCACTCACCTGCCAGACCTGCTGGACAGGTGTGCGGGGAGGCAGAGGGCGGGAAAGCGGGAGGCCAGGAGGTGGCCCTTGGGTGCAGGTGAGGCAGGCCTACTGCACTGGGCTAGGCCAACCCGGGCCACCCCTCTGCAAGACCAGGAGGCCCGGGAAGTGAGTGGGCCAGGGGGAGGAGGGGGAGGGGAAAGGAATGCAGGGCCTGGGGGTGAGGGGTGACAGCCATTGAGCAGCAGGGCCAAGCTCTGTTCCCTGGACACAGGGCACGGGGCACAGACACCCGGAAGGGATGGTAACAGGCAAATGCTCTGTTACTGAGCTCCATCCCCAGACCTTTTTAAATTTCATACTGTGAAGGTCTCACTAAATCAACAGGTCTAGCCTAGTACTTGCAATCCTCCTGCCTCAGCCTCCCGAGTAACTAGGATCACAGGCATGTACCACTATGCCCAGCTGGGCCAGACACCTTTTAACCAGAGAAGATGGAAAGGAACAGGCATGTGTGGAAGTTGGAAAGACCCAGGTTTGAGTCTGTGCCCTCTCCAGAGCCCCTACATGACCTCATGCAAATACATTTGTCCTTCTGAACCTCAGTGACCTCTTTACTACCGACTGTAAGGCAATAATAGCTGGCCCCACCTGCAGGGTTGTCAGGAGAAAGGAATGAGACTGTGTGTGGTGGCAGGCATGGTGGAGCATGGTGGGGAGTCCAGCAGTCGGGAGGCTGAGGCAGGAGATTTGCTACAAGTTCAAGGCCAGCCTGGGCTACACAGTGAGTTCAAGGCCAGCCTGAAGTGCATAGGGAGACCCCATCTCAAAAAGAAAATTAATTAATTAATTAAGAGATGAGTCTGTGTAGAAAGGCTCCTAGCTCCAGGGTGTAGACAATAACCACAGCCACCCCAGGACCCTCAGGGGCCTGGTTTTGTCTGTTTTTTTGTTTGTTTGTTTGTTTTTTGGTACTGAGGATTGAACCCAGGGCCTTCATACTGAATTACATGCCCAGCCCTTTTAAATTTTATTTTATTTTTATTCTGCGATACTGTCTCACTAAGTCACCAAGTTGCCCAGGTTGCACTCAAACTTTCCACCCTTGTGACTCAGCCTCCCAAAGTACTGGCAGCTCAGTCGCACACCACACACCCAGCTCTCTCAGGACACCAGAAAAAGGGATCAAACCCCAAACACTTTGCCCTCCTGGGAGAAGCCAGGATGAGGGCTCAGAGGCAGATTAGCCTGCGGCCCCAAAATAGCCACAGCCCCAGCGGTGGCACAGGGACACTCGAACTGCACCCCAAAGACCCAGGGCCTCAGGTTCCGCAAACACCAACCCGCCAGCCAATCCGGCTGGGATCTGTTTCAAAAATAAGTTTTGGAAGCTAGCGGGCTCCGCAGCTGCGGCCAGCCGCACACGCCCAGCGGGGCGGTGCAGAGCCCGCAGCCCACCCGGACTTCCTGCCTGGCGCTTGGCGCAGGGGCCGGCGACCCGGCTGCCGTCCCGGTCCAGGTCTCAGAACCCTGCTGCTGACAGCCGCGCCCCGGCGCCTCCCACACCCCATCTTCTCCCTGCACCGTTTTGCGTACACCTCACTGCAACGCTTCCGGCTCTCTGCACAGGGGAAACTGAGGCTTCTGAGAAGGAAACCTGCACAAGATCCCGAGAGCCTGCGGGGACGGAGGGGAACGCGAACGGGCCGCGAGGCGCATGCGCGATGCGCGCCCCAGGGCGCCTGGGGCAGACGGACTCCTGTCTCTGCTGCGCCTCCTTACTGCTGTCACCCACCAGGCCTGGGTCTGGAGCAGAGGGAAGCGTCGGTTCTTGGTCCCCGGATCCCGGCCTTGCAAGGAGGTCCCAGCTGCCACCGCTGCTCAGGCCCAGAACCTTGGCAGGGAGAGGTTTCGCTGTCTCCAGCCACCAGAAGGGCTGACCTGGGCCTTCCACTCCACAAGCTGTAGCACCAAAGGTCAGGGGGCATAGAGGTCAGGGGGCACAGAGGTCAGGGGACGCAGAGGTCAGGGGGCACAGAGCAATGCAGAGGAGGAGCCAAGGCTCCCTCTGTGTTTTCCTTTGGGGTCTCGTCTCCTACCCCTTCACCCCCCACCTCCGAGGCCAGGTAGCCAGAAAGGCTGAACATTGGCTGTAACAGAATCCACCTATACAGGTTTCCTTTTTTTTTTTGAGACAAGACCTCCTTTGTCATCCAGGCTGGCTTTGAGAGCTTCTGCTCGAGCAATCCTCCTGCCTCAGCCTCCTGCGCAGCTGGAATTACAGGAGCGTGTCACTGCCCAGCCCTCCCCCACCTCCTTGCCCCTGACTGCTGATCACTCGGAGGGGCACGAGGACCCTTGCTTTTCCACTCCCTGCAGCCTGAGAGGTTTCCTGAGCTACACTGCACTCAGTCAGGGGCCAGCATCCGGAAGCGGCGCTCACCACCAAGGCCAGGCCCAGGCCCACCCGCAGCCTCAGAGCCCCTCCCGGCCCTCGCCCTTGGCACAGGCCCTAAATAACAGGCCAGGCTTCCTGCCGCCAGGGGCTGCACTTGATGCAGACAGAGCTCTAATGACCACTGTGGACCAAGCCCTCTGCCGCTCCCACCATGGGGTGCCAGGTCCCTTCTACCCTAGGGTCCTTGTCAGCCCGCCCCTCCTCCAGCCCCAGCACCAAAAGATACTCAACAGCCAGATGTGGTGGCACATACCTATAATCCCAGCACTTGGGAGGCTGAGGCAGGAGAACTGCTGCAAGTTCAAGGCCAGCTTCGGCTGCATGGTGAGTTTAAGACCAGCCTGGACTACATAGTGAGACCTGTTTGAAAAGAAAACACAAAGAAAAGAGCACTCAGGCAGCATTAGAGGGATGGGTGACTGTCGCCAGATACCGGGCCATGTTGGTTATCACAGTTCCCCTGACGCCTTGGAGCCAATAATTCTGCCCCAGGGCTGGTCCTGTGCCTGGAAGGACGTCCAGCAGCAGGCTGGCCTCTGCCTCCTCGATGCACCCCCTCCTTGTGCCAACCCCAGATAGTCTAGTCATTGCCGATGTCCTCTGGGGGGTCGGGCTGAACCGGGGGACCCCTGCTCACGGTCCAGCTTCACACGGCCCCCCCAATTTTGTAAAGGAAGCAGAGCAGGAACCATAGCCGCTTGGTGGACGGGAAAACCCAGGCCTGTGACATAAGAACCGCGTCCCCTGTGAAACCTTTGGTGGCTTCGCCAAGCAGAAGCCGAAGGCGGCAGAATGAGCTGCCCTGGGCGAGGGGACGCTGGGCAGAGGTGTGGCGGGGGGAGGGGCAGAGGGCGGTGGGCAGCACAGAGGCCCGGGCCTACCTCACAGGCCAGTGAGCAGAAGACAGCGGCAGGGCTGCAGCAAAGGAAGTGGCGTCTTTCTCACCCATGATGAAAACCTCCAGCCAGGTTGGTCCTGAGGAGATGATTCCTCCTGAGAGCGTCCCCTCCCTCCCGCTTTTCCTCTTTCTTGCTTTCTTTCTTTCTTGCTTGCTTCTGGTATTGGGGATTGCACCCAGGGCCTTTGCACTGAGCTACATCCTCAGCTCTTTCCTTTTTGTTTTGAGACAAGGTCTATTACATTGCCCAAGTTGGCCTTGACCTTGTGACCCTCCTGCCTCAGCCTCTCCGAGTGCTGGAATCACAGATGTGCACCCTGCACCTCCTGCTTCACTGCTTACAAGGTGAGATTGCCCAGTCCCAAACATCTCTCCCATTTCCTTCCCAAGAACCATTTCCTGCTGCCAAGAAGGGACCCCAAGTGCCACGCAGACACCACGTAACCGTCCCAGGGCTGCACACAGTCACATTATCTGTCACAGAAATTGGGATCTGGGACTCTGGCTGCAACGGAACACTTGCAGCTCAAAAAAACTGCAGGTGGCCACGCTCTGTGCAAGCTCAGAGGCCGGGAGGAGAGCCAGAACTAGGTGCGAAGAGGAACGAGAGAAGACGACGCTGCTTGCGGCGTCCACAGTAGCCCAAAGCTGGAAGCCACCCGGACAGATGGACCTCGGGGGATGAACAGCTAAACAGAATGGGATGCACCTGCACTGGAACGCTGGTCAGCCTCAAAATACGAGCTGGGTGTGGTGGTGCCCCAGCCTGTTTTACAACCACGTCAGCTGGGGAGAGGCTGATGACACCCAGAGCTCCTGGTGGAATTGGATGGATTCCAGTCACCCTCTGGCCTTGTGGGAGCACCCTGGACTTCAGCAAAGGACTTTATGCAAATCATTCTTCTTCCATTTCTTTCTCTCTTTTTTTGGCAGTGCTACAGATTGGGCTCGGGGTCTCACACATACTGGGTAAGGTCCAGCAGCTCAGGCTCAAACTTTGTCTTCCCGCCTCAGCCTCCTGGAGTGCTGGGATTCCAGGCATGGGCCACCATGCTTGACCTGAATTCAGGTCCTTGAATCTGGTTTTGCACGGGAAGAAAAGGACAGAGGCTGCAGGTGACAGGTGACAGGTGGCACAGGCGGCAGGGAGGCAGAATCTGGGTTTGGGGTTCTTACCTTGCTACTGACCCCCTAAGCCTGCTGTGCAAGGCCTTCAAAGTGCAGAGCCGAGGCTGTGAGACACGCAGGGCCTGGAGACCTCAAACCCCAACACTTCCTTCTCATCCAGCCTTTGCAAGATCAAGGCCAGCAGCTCTCTGCCAAGCCACCTCCCAGTGCAGCTGAGACAGATGCCACAGCCCCCGTGTGCCATGCAGCAGGCCACCGGGCTGTGCCAGCCTGGAGCTCAGGGCCATCGCACCCCCTCTTCCCACTCAGATGGACACCCCGGAAACGTACTGTGGCCAACTTACCACTCGCCTCCAGCCCAAGGACTTCAGAGCCCCCGGGCCAGCCTGGTGGCCCAACAACCAATGCAGAAGCCAATCCACCGAGGTCTGTAATTACGGCTGGCGGCTCAAACAGACCCGCGTGGGGAATCTGGCTTCATCAGTGCGCTGTGTGGCCTCGGGCAAGCCACTCGCCTCTGGACCTCTGTAAAACGGGGCCAGACTCTGCCCTGTGAAGGCGACTGTAAGGAGTGAAGGAACTCGCTGGACAGAGCCCAGTGACCCAGGATCATGGGGCAGGAGCTGCGACTCCATCAGGGCCTCCTGCTGCTGCTCAGGTGGAGGGTAGGCTCTGGCTTACCTTGGCGTCATTTGCATTTTAATAAGCAAATTAGTTTGTTTCCTCCAAAGCGTTTACTGCAATTTGTAATTAGGTGATATATCTGCTGTTTGCTCAGATTTTTATCTGCTCCCTGGACTATTTACAAATCCCACGGAAACGGGAGCCTGCAGCTCTGAGCCACTCCTGTCCCTGGCACCTACCCCAGTGTCCGGCACATAGTGCAAGCTTAATAAATATTTATCGAACAAGTAAATACATGTGATAGATTTAAGAAAGCAGGAGTCAATGCCCAGGCAACCCTACTTACAGCAGCGTTAGCCAGGCTAGGGTGAAGGATTCTTATCTGTCATCTACACAGCCCCACCCAACCATCCGTAAGAGCTCGCCAGGAGCATCCGGGAGAGGGCCGGGCTCCGAGCTCACGCTCTAGGCCCTAGAACACACACACACAAAAAAAATCTAGAGTGATCCTAGCACTTGGGAGGCTGAGGCAGGAGGATCACCAAGCGTTGGAAGTCAGTCAGAGATATGCAGGGAGTTCAAAAGCCAGCCTAAGCCGGGCGTGGTGGCGCACGCCTTTAATCCCAGCACTCGGGAGGCTGAGGTAGGCGGAGCGTTGTGAGTTCGAGGCCGGCTTGGGCTACAACGCAAGCGCAAGGCCGGCCTGAGCTACACAGTGCGACCCTGCCTCAAAAAAAAAAAAAAAAAAAAAACCAGGGCCTGGAGTTTGGCTCAGCGACTTAACACGCCTGTCAGGCAGGCGCGAGGTTGTGAGCTCGATCCCCAGTGCCACAAAAAAAAAAAAAAAAAAAAAGCCAGCCTGAACTGCATAGTGAGACCCCCATCTCAAAAACAAACAAACAAACAAACAAACAATAAATAAATATGTACAAAGGCCGGGGATATAACTCAGTGCAAAGCCCCGGACTCAACCCCTAGTGCAGAGATTAAAAAAAGCGTAGATGAGAACTTTCCCCATGTAGCCTGGAGCTTTGAGGCCCCGTCCACACTGGTGACCCCCTGAGGTGAGGCCAGGCCCCAGCGTGTGTGTGGCAGAGGTGGGGAACCCTAACCTAGAGGACAGTGCCTGAAGGGCTACAGAATGTAGCAGGTGGCATTTTCTGCGCCCGCTCCATGCCCACCTCGTACCCCTGGGATTCACCCTGCATGTGTGCTACGGGGTTACCCGGACCCGCGCCTAGCAGGAAGGGCCCCGGGGGTGCGTGAGCGTCGCCCGCGACCATTCGGAGAAGAGGTGAGCTCGGGGCTTCTGCTTTTTGCTCCTGTGGCTCCAGACGGGCAAACGTCAAGCCCCAGACGTCCACCCTGGCTCCGGGTCTCAGCGTCGGCAATCAGGTGATGGCTGGCACAGAGCCAGATTGATACACTGCAGTTTGGGGTGACCCCTCCAGCTGCCAGGGCCTGAGAAAGAGGATCCAGGTCTTACTCTACTGCGGGAACATGGGCAGGGAGCCAGGGTGCAGGCCAGGGAAACTGAGGCAGGCTCCAGGTGCACAGGCTGTAAGAAAAGACGCGGACGCGACACTGGAAACTCGGGCCTGTCTGGGGATGGTGCTGCGGGGGGGGGGGGGGGGGCTCTGCCTACAAAGCCCTGACCTCTTCAGCTGCACCAAGGAGGCCTGGGGGCTCCTGAGCCCATCCGTCAGCCTTGGGGGCAGCCCGCTGTCTGGGAAGGAATTCAGGGTCCAACTGCAAAGCCAGGGCCGCATGGAGCCTGTCCGGGAGAGCCAAGAAGAGCCATCCACTGTGTTGTGGGAGGCGGGGTGACGAGGAGGGGACGCAGCTGGAGGGCCCTCCACTGCCCCCTGCTGGACGTTGGGGGGAGGGGTACTTTTTATTTATTTATTTTTTGGCGGCATGGGGAATCAAACTCCCAACCTCGAGCCTGACAGACAGGCGCTTATGAGCCAAACTCCCGGCCCTAGTTTTTTGAGGCCGGGTCGCACTATGTATCGCTCGCGTTGTAGCCCAAGCTGGGCCTCGAACTCACAACACTCCTCCTACCTCAGCCTCCCGAGTGCTGGGATTAAAGGCCTGCGCCACCACGCCCGGCTTGGGGGTACTTCTGTCCCCCATCTATGAGCCCCGAGGTACCTGCTGCCCCCTGCTGGTCACACGGAGCACATCACCCAGGTGAGCGAGGGAGCCTCAAAAACCTAGGGGCTGGGAGCGGCGCCCAGAGGCAGGGACAGACCTTGAGGCCAATGCTCCCCTGGGTCAGGGCTGTCTCCAGGGCCCCGTGTGCCCCGTCTCAGCAATTTTTTTTTTTGTTTTATTTTGTTTTGTTTTGGTTTTTTTGGTATCGGGTATCAAACTCACAACCTCTCACCTGCTAGGCAGGCGCTTAAGCAACTGAACTAAATTCCCCGGCCCTATTTTTTTGAGACAGGGTCTTACTCTGCAGTTCAGTCTGGCCTTGAACTCACTTTGAAGCCCAGGCTGGTCTCGAACTCACAACGATCCTCCTGCCTCAGCCTCCCAAGTACTGGGATTACAGTCTGTGCCACCACACCCGGCTGGGTGGGGCAATAGGTGATCTGAACACTACCCATTACTGTGTCTTCCCTGAGCCCCGAGGGGCAGAAAGGACACTGGATTAGAACCCTGCTGCCTACCCCTGCCTCGCTGTGATAACACATGTTCAGCCATGTTCCTAGTGTTTTATATATTGTAACTCATTTAATTCTCAAGTGCTGTGAGAGAATTGGAATTATCCCCACTTTAAAGATGAAGAAACTGAGGCAGGGAGAGGTGAAGTCACAGTCACTTGGCCAGTGCATGGTGGCTGCGCTGTCCCCAGAGGCTCTGAGCTGGGCCCATCACCCGCCCATCCTGCCAAACACAGACGCCCCCGAGGGAATCGGAGCCAATTAGTACAAGGAAAGGCAAGAAGCCCAAGGTCAGCAACCAGGAGTGTCTGGGCCCAAATCCCGGGCACTTGGCCACCCGTGACCTGGTTCTCAAAGGTCAAGGGAGCCCTCCCTCTGCGCAGGCCTCCGGAGGACAGGAAGGTGACCGCCCCTCTCCAGAGGCGGGGCCGCCTGGGCAGAGCGTGGGCTGCGGCGCCCTCTGCTGGCTAATGTGAAAAGGACACCAAGGGAAGCCGGCGTCCAGCCCTGGGCTGCTTGCTGGGCCTGGCCTCTCTGCCTCACCTGGCTGGGGCTGCTCTGAAGTGCGCACGCTCCCTTCAGAGGAAAAGGGCCGTCTATCAAACGGTCTTCAGCACAGGAGGAAAACCGCCTGGCAAAGCTGGGACAATCCAGGAAGGCTTCCTGGAGGTAGGGTCTCCCCTAAATGACAGGTGGCATGATTCCGGCGTTCAGGGTTCCAAGGCCAAAATAAAGGAGGTTTGCTTGACCACAGCAATTTGGCTCAGGCCGCCCTTCTATGATGGTAAGAAAACCTGAGAAGAGTGTGGCTTGGGGGTGCATGCCTGTTATCCCAGCACTCAGAGGCAGAGGCAGGAGGATTGCAGGTTCAAGCCCAGCCTGGACAATTTATCAAGCCCTGTCTCCAAAAACAGAGCCATGGATGCAGCTTAGTGCTAAGGCTTCTGGGTTTGATGCCCAACACCAAAAGAAGGAAGGAAGGAAGGAGAGCTGCAGGGTCCTGAGACAGCAAAGGAGGAAAGAGCACGGGTCCCGGCCAGCTGTTGGGATGGCTGGTGGCGTTCTTGTCCCTGGGACCTGCTGAAAGGCAGGAGGTTGGCAAACTCCCCGGCTGCTGCTGAAATCCATGCCCTACTGTCAGCCACCTCGAGGGTCCAGCTCTTTCCTTAGCCATTAAACCCCTCCTTCCTGCTGTAGACTCCGACCCCTTTCTGAATCGGGTAGCCCGGGAGGGAAACCTATGGGGCTGCTGTCCTCGCCGCCGTGACATCTACGCACCAGGTCACTGTGCTGACCTATCCAGCCACATTCCACCGAGTTTCCCCCATAGCAACCCTGTGCCCAGCTCTTAAGATGAGGAAACTGAGGCTTGGTGCAGGAGGTACCCAGGTGCCAGACCACCAGCCTTCCTGAGCCTCCAAGGCAATTTTTTTCTTTTTTTAGCGGCACCAGGGATTGAACTTACAACCTCACACCTGCCAGGGCAGGTGCTTAAGCCACCGAGCCAAACTCCCGGCCCTAGTTTTTTGAGGCAGGGTCGCACTATGTAGCTCAGACCGGCCTTGCGCTTGCGTTGTAGCCCAAGCCGGCCTCAAACTCACAACACTCCTCCTATCTCAGCCTCCCGAGTGCTGGGATAAAAGCCACCACGCCCGGCTCTAAATATTCTCTGTTTTTTTTTTTTTTTTTTTTTTTGGTGTGTGGCACCGGGGATCTAACTCACAGCCTAACGCCTGCCAGACAGGCGCTTGAGCCACTGAGCCAAACTCCCAGCCCTCCTCCAAGGCAATTTGCAACTGGAAAAAATGGTCGCTAAGGCAAATAATATCTGTATAACACACCAACTGTATCCCGAGAATGCAATGGTGTCAGTGGTCGTGGGCACACAGGTGGTAGCTGAGCCCCAGAGCAGTTACCGGTGCTCAGCCCAGGGCCTGGCGGGCAGGGAAGGAGGACCACGTTCATACCTTCAAAACCGAGACTGGTCAGAAGCATCCGAAATGTTGGGCCATCGAATGTGTGCCTGCAGGAGAAAGATGTGGAGATTAACCCTGGGCGGCCCACGCTTCCTAGTTCAGGCACACTTGTCAGCTGAGAATACTCAAATTAAATCGGGTGTGGTGGGGCACACCCGTAATCCCAGCACTTGGGAGGCTGAGGCAGGAGCATCACCCTGACTTCAAGGTCAGCCTGAAACAAAAACCAATGAAGATAGTCAAATGAAGAGTGATTTAGAGCCAGGCATGGTGGCACATGCCTATAATCGCAACGATCAGGAGGTTGAGGCAGGAAGATTTTTCCAAGTT
Source organism: Dasyprocta punctata (assembly GCA_004363535.1). NCBI lineage: Eukaryota > Metazoa > Chordata > Mammalia > Rodentia > Dasyproctidae > Dasyprocta > Dasyprocta punctata. The sequence continues at coordinate 6,588 of RJWM01038490.1, read as the reverse complement.
CAAGGCCAGCCTGGGCTACAAAGTGAGACACTGTCTCAAAAGACAAAAAAAAAAAAAAAAAAAAGAACGACAGGTTTCTGGCTGGGCTGTGTAGTAGTTCAGTGGTACTGATATAGGGGAATGAAACTCCCAACCTACTAGATGCTCAGTATGAGTTTGTGTTCTCTAAAATCAAAGAATGTGGGCCAGGGATTTAGCTCAGTGGCGTAAGCACCTGCCTGGCAGGGGTAAGGTTGTGAGTTCGATCCCTGGCACCAATAAACAAATAAATAAAATCAAAGAATGAAGTTTAGGAACAATGGAGATTAAGAGCAGAATATATTTATTGAGAGAAAGAAACTTTCTGTCTGGGAGACAGAAGGGGTCCCAAGCGGGTTGCCACAGACTCTGTCTTTTCTAGGGACTCTTAGACAGCAAAACCACGAGGTGAGATGGGTCCAAGATGGGGAAAACATGAGAACTCGCAAGGCAGGCGGGTATGAGGTGGGACAGAACTATGGTCAACCAGTAAAACTGTTCAGATAAAATTGACCAAATCAGGGACAAATGGGGAAGCCAGTCACATAGCAAGCAGGCAGGTTTAACAGCAGTGACTCTTTCTGTAGGGGGGGTTGGGATGGTGACTCCTGGCTTCCTCAAGGTGATCCATAACTGTTAATCCCTGCTGTTTATATGTAGGGTGTGGGTGCATTTGTTCTGTCTTTTGTTTTCAGGTCTGGCGCCCAGCAGGAGGTGTCTGTCTCCTCCAAGGTCAGGAGACATCTGGTCCTCTGTGTCTGCACCGTGGTGGGCCTGGCCCTGTGTGACTGCCTATACTATTTCTAACTAACTCAGCTGCTTATAGCAGTACTGCACTTACTTGGCATGTGTGAGGCCCTGGGTTCCATCCCCATCGCTAGAAAAAGTGAATTAAATCTCTCTCCTTTTTAGACTTTTTTCTTTTCCTGGCTCTGGGGACAGAACTCAGGGCCTCACACCCACCAGGCTGGTGCGCTACCACTGAGTACACCCCCAGCCTTTAGCCTGGTGTGGGGGCACACAGCTGGGATCCCAGCACTCAGGTGGCTGAGGCAGGAAGATCTTTATGAGTTCAAAACCAGCCTGGGCTACACAGTGAAACCTTGGGGGACAGGGAGGTTATGATGTGTTGCCGTGGGCTGAGTGGAAGAGGCTGATTGTAGAGAAAGGAGGAAGAAAGCAGAAATTAAGAAACGCAAGCTAGATGGGCCATGCGGAGTCACCTTTGAACTGTGGTATGTAGTTCAGGCTGGCCTTGAACTCATGGCGATCCTCCTGCCTCAGCCTCCCAAGTGCTGAGATCACAGGAGTGCACCACCACGCCCAGCTGGATTTTTCTTCCTTAACCTGGACACTGCTGCCCTGTTGGTCACTATTTGGTGACCCAGGGAGCCCACAGTTCCCTCCTGTCCTCACCCCAGGACGCTGTCGAATGGCGGACTGTGAAATCTATGTGGGCCCTGAGGTCCCCGCGTGTGGCAGCCCCACTCCCCACAGCTGGGGTCACAGCCCCACAGCTGGTTCTGGCCAGCTGGTCTGCCGCTGAAACAAAGCATACCCGGATGGTGCGCAAGTGGGAGGGCAGAGTGGTTTTGTCTGCCCCTCCCATCTGTGGACATTGGAGGTGGTTTCCGTCCTGGTGGCTGAAGGACAGGAGCTCCCCGCCCCTGGCAGGCGGAAGCCAGGGACGCAGCCGCCCACAGGGAACTACGAAGACCATGGAGCCGGAAGGCCAGCGCTGCACGCGAGACCACCAAGCTCAGGGTGAAGGCCATGTGCAGAAGCGGGAAGGATGCTGACTTCCAGGAGGAAAACACTTCAACAAGGAGAACATTCTGGGGGGGCATGTCTGTCTTCCCAGCACTTTGGGAGGCTGAGGCAGGAGAATCCCAAGTCTGAGCCCAGCCTGGGCAACTGAGTGATTTACTGAGACTCTGTCTCAAAGTTGAAAATTAATAAATAAAAAGTGCTGGGGAGCCAGGCATGGTGGCACACAGCTATAACCCCAGCATTTGAGAGGCTGAGGCAGGAGGATCATTGCAAGTTTAAGACCAGTCTGGGCTACAAAGTGAGCCCAAGGCCAACCTGAACCGCACAGTGAGACCTTGTCTCAAAAAAAATAGTGCTGGGGATATAGCTCAGTGGGAAGACCCTGGGTTCAATTCCTGTATTAAAAAGAGAAAGAAGCCGGGCGTGGTGGCGCACGCCTTTAACCCCAGCACTTGGGAGGCTGAGGTAGGAGGAGCGTTGTGAGTTCATGGCCAGTTTGGGCTACAACGCAAGTACAAGGCCAGCTTGAGCTACACAGTGTGACCCTGCCTCAAAAAACCAGGGCTGGGAGTTTGGCTCAGCAGCCTAAGCACCTGTCTGACAGGCACGAGGTAGTGAGTTCAATCCCCGGTGCCGCCAAAAAAAAAAAAAAAAAAAAAGACAGAAAGAGAGAAGCCCAGGTGTGGTGCTTCATATCTGTAATCCCAGCTACTCAGGAGGCTGAGGCAGGAAGCTCACAGTGCTGCCCAGGTCCAGCCTGAACACAGCAAGACACTGTCTTTAAATGAAAAATAAAAGGACTAAAGATGTAGCACCGTAGTGAACCATTGCTGGCTTTAGTCCCCAGTACTGGAAAGGAAAGGAGGGAGGGAGAAAGAAAGGGAAGGAGGTGGAGGAGGAACAGGGTAATAGTCAGGTTTTTTTCTGGAAATAGGTGGAGATTTTCCAAGAATTCTCCCTCTACCTCTTTTTCACTCCTTTTATGGTTATGTCTGATGGTCTCCATGGCAACCATCAACAGTCATGGCGCCTGGGGTGGCATTTAGCTTGCAGATGGCACATAAGGAGGTCAGAGGTGGCCTGGTGGCCACTGGGCGGTGCCACAGATTCAACCTGTTTGGACCGGGCCGCCAGAAAGGGCCCTGTGTCCCCTGGACAACCGTGGGCAAGATGGAGCTCGAGGCCGACCTGGAGGGAGAGCCTGTTTCAGAACAGAGTAATAATAATAATAATAATAAGCTGGGTGTGGTGGTGCACACCTTCAATCCCAGCACTAAGGAGGCTGAGGCAGGAGGATCATTGTGAGTTCCAGACCAGCCTGGTCTACAGAGCGAGTTCAAGGCCAGCTTGAACTGCATAGTGAGACTCTGTCTCGAAAAAATAGGGCCAGGGATTTAGCTCAGTGGTGCAAAAGCCTGCCTGGAAATTTCCAGTATGAGGTTGAGTTTGATCTCTGGTACCAAAATAATAATAATAATAATAAAAATAATGGTGATGATGATGATGGGCTGAGGCTGTAGCTCAGTGGTAAAGTGCCCAGCGGTCGATCCCAGCATCACACACACACACACACACACACACACACGCACACACACACGCACACACACACACACACCCCGGGCGTGGTGCCACTTGCCTATAACCCCACCCTGGCGGAAGGCAGGGCTCTTTTATTTATTTTCCAGTATTTATTTACTTAGCTTTTCTGAGACAAGGTCTTGCTGTTTGGCTCAGGCTTCTCTTGCCTCAGCCTCCAGGGTGCCGGGATTACAGGCACAGGTTTGAAGCCTGGCTTATTACTGACATCCCAGGCCAGAACTTTTCCACCGGTAACAGCCACTGCTCGCCGTCCGGGCCAGCACCTCAGGCCGAGCCCCCCAGCACCTGTGCCCCAACCTTCCTCTAAGCATTGATGTGCAGGCTCCAGGCTCCCTGCTGTTTAGGCTGAAAACTAAGTCTACAACCTGTGAACCCCAGGGGCTGCACCTGCAGGGTATCTTCCCTCCAGCAGGCATGGTGGTATGCCACTGTCAACCCTGCCACTGGGGAGGCTGAGGCAGGAGAATCACAAGTTGGAGCTCAATGTGGGCAACTTAGGAAGACCCTGACTCAAAATTTTAAAAAATTAAACAGGGCTGAGGACATAGCTCCAAACTCTGAGTTCAATCCCAGCACAGAAAATAAGGGAGGAGACGATATCTCAATTCACACTTCGCTTGTCCTGCCCATGTCCTGGTCCCCTAACTGATCACCTTTTGACCTCTCATGACCCCTTTCAACACAGCAAGCAAAATTTACAGATCGTGGTTGGGGGAGTGTGTGTGGGGTTTTATTTGAGACAAGGTCTCGCTTTGTAGTTCAGGCTGAACTTGAACTTGGGATCCTCCTACCTCATCCTCACAGGTGCTGGTGTTACAGAAACCGAGTTAGACAGGCCCTCAAGAAAACTGGCACAGAGGACCAGAGGTCTTGGTGACCCTGGAAGAGACCCACACCTCTTGCTGCAGGCCAGATATCAAGACAAAAGACAAAACAAATGCACCCTTATGCTAAGGATTGATATTCTAAATAGTTCTCTATCACCCTGAGGAAGTCAGAAATTAGCATCCCACCCTTTTACAGGAAGAGTCATTATCGTTAAGCATCCCTTGCTTACTACGTGACTCACTTCCCCATTTGTCCTTGATCTAATCAATTCTACCTGAGCAATTAATCTTACTGGTTAACCATGGTTATGTCCCACCTTATGCCCACCTGCCTTGCGAGTTCCCAGTTTTCCCCATCATGGTTTTACTCTATTAAAGTCCCTAAAAATGACAGAGTCCTGGGCAACCCGCTCGGGTCCCCTTCTGTCCCTCAGACAGAAGCTTTCTTTCTCTCAATAAATATCTTCTGCTCTTACCCTCCGTTGTTCCTAAAATTCATTCTTTGATTTTAGAGAACACGAACTCACACCAAACATAGTTGGTTGAGAGTTTCATTCCCCCACATCATTTAGAGATCTAGGATCATTTTTCCTGTATCCCTGGCATTACAGGGTGCACACCTCCACGCCCAGCTCAGAGCTGTGTTACACACACACACACACACACACACACACACACACGTGACCCCAAGGAAGACGACCTCCAGTTACAGCTCTGCGGAGCACCTGGGGCTGTCCCCACAATCACTGGCAACCACACAGCTAGGAGAACAGAGGAAGCAAAGGGCCAGGCCTGTGCTTCTTCCTGTCTTTATTTTGGTGGCACTGGGGACTGAACCCAGGGCCTTGTCCCTGAGCTACATCCCAGCCTAAGTCTGTCTCAATCCTGGGTGCGCGGCGCGTGATGTCCCCACTCCTGGCGGGGAGTCGGTCCGTGCACAGACGCGTCTTCAGTCCTTTTTTCCCCCCTTCCCTGTCCTCCTCCCTCCCTCTCCCATCTCTTGGTCCCCTCCCCCTTTGAGAAAGACCTGTCTCCTTACTTCCATCTTTTATTTTGCTCTTCATTTATACTTTGGGTTTCTCATATAAGAGAAATTGTGTGATATTTAAGCTTGTGTGTCTGACTTATTTCACTTAACTCTATGGTCTCAAGGTGCATCCATTTTCCTTCAGATGACTCAAGGTTATCCTTCTTAACAGCAGAGTATTACTCCTTTATGTATAAACACCACAGTTTCTTTATCTATTCTTCTGCAGATGGACATATACATTGCTTCCAGGATTTAGCTCTTATAAATTGTGCTGCTAAACTGGGCATGAAGGGCCAGGAGTTTGGCTCAGTGGCTTAAGCGCCTACTTGGTGGGCATGAGGTTGTGAGCTTGATCTTCGGTACCTACAAAAACAAAAAACACAGCACTCAGGAGGCTGAGGTAGGTGGAGCGTTGTGAGTTCGAGGCCCGCTTGGGCTACAATGCGAGCGCAAGGCCAGCCTGAGCTACATAGTGCGACCCTGCCTCAAAAAACCAGGGCCAGGAGTTTGGTTCAGTGGCTTAAGCGCCTGCCCTGGCAGGCGTGAGGCTGTTAGTTCGATCCCCAGTGCTGCAAAAAAAAAAAAAAAAAAAAAAAAAAAAAAAAAAAAACAATAAAACTAAACTAAACTGGGCATGGTAGCCGGGCGTGGGTGTGCACGCCTTTAATCCCAGCACTGGGGAGGCGGAGGTAGGAGGAGCGTTGTGAGTTTGAGGTCGGCTTGGGCTACACAGTGCAACCCTGCCTCAAAAAGCCAGGGCTGGGAGTTTGGCTCAGTGGCTTAAGTGCCTGTCTGTGAGGCATGAGATCGTGAGTTCAATCCCCAGTGCCACCACTGGGTGTGGTGGCTCACGCTTGTAATCCCAGCACTCAGGAGGCTGAGGCAGAAGGATCACTGTAAGTCTGAGGCCAGCCTGGGCTACAAAGTAAAGTTCAAGGCCAGCCTGAACTGCATAGTGAGACCCTGTCTCAAAAAGACAAAATAAATAAATTGTGCTGCTATATACATGGGTGTGCATGGATCACTATAAAATGATGTCTTCAACAGTTTCAAGGAGATACCTAGAAGGGGGAATAGCAGGGTTTAATGTATTTTTTAGTTTCAGTTTTTGAGAAATCTTCATACTGATTCTTTTTTTTGTTGTTGTTTTTTCTTGTCTTTTTTGTTACCAGGGATGGAACTCACAACTTCGTGTCTGCCAGGCAGGAACTTATGCCACTGAGCTAAATCCCTGGCCCTTCATACTGATTTTATAGTGGTTGTATTTATTTATTTATTTTTGTTGGTACCGGGGATCGAACTCACAACTTCACGCCTGCCAAGCAGGTGCTTAAGCCACTGAGC
>RJWM01038489.1:0-16722 GCA_004363535.1 Dasyprocta punctata | reverse complement strand
GGTAGAGAAAGAGCCTGGTGGGGAGGTTAGAGCCCTGGTCCTGTGGGAAAAGCCACTGTCAGATGCAGCGGCTTTGCGGGGACCTTGTGTCAGTGCAGAGTGTACTCTAGTATGCAGAAGACCAACTCCTCCTGCCCTCTTCCCTCACCTCTGCCCCTTTTGCTGAACCCTTCCAGCCCGAGTTCTTTCAACCTTTCCTGCTTCATCTTAGCCCTAGCCCTGCCTGGCCCATCCTACTCCCCAGTGGGCAGGGACCCTTTTTCTCCCACTGGCAGGGATTCTGTCCTGGGCTGTTTTCTTTCCACTTATCCCTGTCCCTGAGTGGGACTTAGCATATGAAGCCCTGAGTGAGGACCCTTCGTCATATGAAGCCATGCTCATGACTCCGTCTTCTAGGTTTGCACCCAGAAATCGCTGTGTACTGCAGACCCAGCCCCAGCAGCCTTCCGGACTCTGGTCAGATGTGTTTCCATTCCCCACGCCCACTGCACTACACATCTGGCAGCCACCAGGTCCACTGAATTCCTTTGCTAACGTTCTGTCCAAGTCGCTCTCCTTGTCTGGTCTGAACCTCAGTTTCTTGTTAGGATCAATAACACTCTTACCTGCTCCCCCTGCCTCTGGGCCATGTACCTCCGACATAGCTCCCACACCAAAGCCCGGCATCGCTCATCTCAGAGGTCTGACCTCGCCACTCACCCGAGCTCTTCAGAGCCGCGTAGTGTATAGTGACAGTGCTTTGACTTCTTGATCACGTGCCCCATCGGTGAAATGTTTTTGAGTGTGCTCCCCAGTGCACATTCACCGGTCTCTCAAGACAGCCCCTGCTGGCTCTTACTTCCTGGGACTCACACCCTTGGGGGATTCTCCCCGCCGGTAAGTCTGACCTGTGAGGCCAGGGGAATGGTGTGGATTTGTTGAACTGTTGCTTCTGAGCTAGAGCATGAAAGGGACTGTGCTCTCGGTCCCTTGCTCTGGGAAGAGTCAGTAGCCTGTGGAGAGGCCCACACAGGGAGGAGCTGAGGCTGACTGCCAACAGCTGGAGCTCACTTGCCTGTCATGTGAGCGTATCACCTTGGCAGTTGATCTCCTAGCCTCTGTCAAGTCTTTGAATGAATGCGGTACTGACTGCCATCTTGGAAAAGACCTTAAGCCAGAATTAATTAGTTAACCCATCCCCTAGGAAACTGAGACGGGCTGAGAGTGTGCAAGACCCTGGGTTCCATCTCCAGCAGCAAAACAAACAGGAAACCAAAACCAAGTGAGACGGTCAAGTTCATTGTTTTAAGTTGCTAAGATTTGGGGTAATTCTTTTGTAACAATGAATAAAGCACACATATGACTCTACAAATTTATTAGTTACACTAGAAAGTAGATAGAACTCGAAAGAAGAGTGATTTGAACACACACACACATACACACACACGCACACTGAGCGCTACTCCCTCATCAGTGAGTCCGAGGAACGCGGTTATTTGATTGAAACGATCGCAAAACATTCCAGGGCAACAAGCAAACAGAAGCAGGCAGACTACAAATGACTTTCTGCATTTTTGCAAGCTGAGTACCCCCGTGTAACAGGCATCCAGACCGAGAAGCTGGATGTTCCCTCACCCCCAGGCCCCGCTTGTGTCCTCTGCGAGCCACTGCTGCTGTGAGGGTAAGCACTATTCTGACCAAACCAGCGGAGGGTCATTTGCCTGAATAAACAAGATTGTAGGTGTTAAATTAACAGCCCAACTGTCACCCAAATCACTGGCCATGAGCCCAGTGCGTGCGAATGACTCAAGGGTTTTCAGGACACAGATAAACAAGGGCACACACAAAACTGTCACATTTATGCAAGCAGTGTGTCCCTGAATATCTCACAGAATCTGGAACTCTCACAATTTATCTGGTTTTCTCCTTGAAATATCTGTAAAGTAGGATTTGGATGACTTCATATGTCGAGCCTAAAACAAGACTTGTTAGCATCTTTAATATTGTCCTATTTCCAAGTTCATTTGAACTCAGACAACCCTCTCTGCCCCCAGGGGCTGCGAGGGACGATTTTAGCACTGGTTTGTGGTAGGGATGGGACTGCAGTTCTCAGGGTGGTTCTGGGGGCATTCCACATGTCAGTCCTCCCACTGCTCCTTCCTTGCAGTGGGACCCTGGCAAGCTCTTGCTTTTCCAGGGCCTCAGTTTTCTGACCTGCAAAATGGGTTGTGCTCTGGGGCTGGTAAGAGAAGTGAATGAACGAAAAGCTCCGGGGTGAAGACAGGAAATGGCAGAGGATGGCCATAGAGGTGTGTTGGATCACTGCCAGCTGAGGCTCCCCACCAGCTTCCACGCCACCCCCATGCGGCTTGGAGGTCTTCGGACTTCCCAGGAGAATAAGTCAGGGCAGTGCTGGGGAGCCTGGGGCTGAGTCCACAGGAAGCTGCGGCCTGCCATCTGGAAGCCAGGGTCACAGACCCAGATTGGGTAAGAGCAGGGAACCTGTCCATCTCTCTGATCCTAGTCAGGAATATTTGGAGACATCAACAATTCTGGGAAATCAGGAGGCAGGAAGTAGAGGGGCAGGGAGAGAGGGAAACAGCAAACTGTCTCCCCCACTGCCCAAGCATGGCTTCCCCTCCCAAATCATGCGATGAGGAGTTAGGTGATTGTGGTGCATGTGGATACAGACCTGGGGATTCTCCTCCCTGGGGAGAAGAGCAGAGGCAACCCATCCCCCATTCCCATCCCCCACCCAAGTTCCACATCCATGTCCACCTCTGTTTACTGTCCAAAGTCCCAGGCGCTGGAGATGCCAGGTTTGGTGTGCTCGGACACCCAGACACACAGACCTCAGGGCCCTCGTATGGACCCTGCCCCTCCCTTCCATTGTCCAGGGCTGTCTACCCCCACTTCTCCAGGCCTCAGGCCCCTCCTTACCCTGGGATCTGCACAGCACTGAGGAGCCTGGGAGTCAGATTTTGAGACATTCAGCAAGTAAAACAGGGAAGAAGGGGGTGGAGGGGCGGTGCGGGCCGTATGTGTGTGTGTGCTATGTGGTGGGCAATGGCAGAGGATGGATTTGGGATGTCAGGCCTGGGAGGGGACGGAGGACAGAAGAAAGGAATCACCAGCTGGCTGTAAAAAGGGCTCAGACCCTACCCCCACCCCAGGTCTACTCAGCCCCAGCCTTGACTCATCCCAGTTCCAGCGCCAGCTCTATAATGACGAAGGAATATCAAGATCTCCAGCACCTGGACAATGAGGAGAAGGAGGTCCACCAGCTCCGAAGAGGTGAGCGAGGCTTCCTCTGGTGGCTTTTGGCCACTCCGTGTCTGCTCCTGAGCATGACTAGGGATTGAAGCTGGAGAAACGCTGTACCCCAGAGGTGCACTCCCAGCCCGGGCTCTGCCTTACCCACACAGAAAACAGTGGCTGAGTTGCCCCTGTCAGGGTAGGTTCAAGGCTTGGGGTTGGAGTCCCTTGGGTGGTGACAGGGCCAGGCTTCCTTGGTGGCCACCTGCTTCTCAGGACCCCAGGGAGGGAGTGGACTCACCTGGAGGCTAACAGATGGCTGTGTGGTCAGTTTTTTCTGAAGTCATGCCCCTCTGCCTTGGCTCTCTCTGCGTGCGTTATGTGTGTGGGGTGGATGTTGTACGGTTGTGTGTGGTGTATGTGTTGTCATTTTGTGGCAGGCGTGCTCTTTTGAAGGTGATGTATTAATGTGCAGGGTATGTGTGTGTGTGTGTGTGTGTGTGTGTGTGTGTGTGGTGTGCATACGGTGCCGGAGTCAGCCTGGTTAAAGGTAATAGGATGAGGAGGCCCGCCCGGAGGCTGAGGGTCTCTGCTCTGAGGAGGATTCGAATTCCCTCCATCCAAAACAAGCCCGCCTCTTGTTCTCAAGCAGGGGCTGTTGTTTCGGGATGCTCTTTGGGGCTGCGGTGGGCAGTTTGCTTTGGCTGGGGCAAGAGGCCCAGGGAAGCAGAAAAGGGAGGTGAGGACCCCCTCCAGCTCACAGAGACAGGGTCGAACGTCGTTCTCTTTTCCCGGGGTGGAGGGACCTCACTTTCTCTCCCTGAGCGCAGCCAAAGACAGGCAGGATTCATGTAGAGACGAAGAAACCCTTTTCCCCAACTTTCAACGGCAAGCTGCTAGTTCACTCCCCGGGAGGTGGCTCTGCAGAGGTATAAGCTGCAACCACACAGTCATGCCACTAGGTGTCAGCAAAGACTCGGGGTCTGGGTAGTGCTAGGGAAGGTGGACGCTTTGTGCCCCTTGTATAACTCTTCTTTTTCTGCTTCAGCTGCGTCTGGCCCACCGCCAAGATTTCCTAATTAATATACACAGGGCTCCTCATAATCTCCTAGAGGAGGCTTAACCTGTTCCCCCTCTAGGACCCTGATGCTGGGCCAAGCTTGCCTGTGGCCCTGAGTTCTGACTCTCTCTTGCAGGGCCACCTCCTCCCAAGCCCTTCTGCCAGCGCCTGTGCTCCGGACCCTGCCTTCTCGTGCTTTCCCTGAGCCTCAGCATCCTGCTGCTGGTGGTTATCTGTGTGATTGGATCCCAAAGTGGGTGTCCAGGGATGAGCAGAGAAGAGATCAGTACCGGGGTGTGGGGATGTTAGTGGCGGACGGCCGTGAGGGGAGCTATGGGTGCAGTGTGGCCAACACAGTCTCCTCGTCTTGTCCTCCTCACACTTCTCCTGTTCAGACTCCCAGCTGCAGAAGGAGCTGCAGGCCCTGAGAGAGACCATCCACAACTTCACGGCGGGCACTGAGGCTGAGGTCAAGGCCCTGAGCACCCAGGGTGAGCGGGGCTGGGCTTGGGGCTGGGGTGGGGGGCTGTGGATGGTAGGAACGTCAGGACACTGAGCAGTTCTCTCCGCTAGGAGGCAGTGTGGGGAAAAAGATGAAGTTGCTGGAGTCCCAGCTGGAAAAACAGCAGCAGGACCTGAGTGAAGGTCAGGGAGGGAGTCTAAGTGTCAGTGTGTGTGTGTGTGTGTGTGTGTGTGTGTGTGTGTGTGTCTGTGTGTGTCTGTGTGTGTCTCGTACGCACGTGTGTGCAGTATGGAGGGGATCGCTCAGGCCAAATCAAGGCATCTTGGCGGGGGCATCTGTAATTCGCTTCTTAAAGTGACAGGCACTGGCCCCCATGTCTATACTGACCTCATTGCCCCTCTTGCTCCTGTCCCCCTCTGGCTTCTGCCTCCCCAGATCACTCCAACTTGATGTTCCACGTGAAGCAGTTTGTGTCCAGCCTTCGAAGCTTGAGCTGTCAGATGGCTGTTCTCCAGGGCAATGGTGAGGGGCTGCCCGATCCTACTTTACAACCCACATGCCCCGAGGACAGCATCTCATCCCTTTCTCCTTCCCGGCCCCCTTAAGGATCGGGAAATATCTGCTGCCCTGTTAACTGGGTGGAGTTCCAAGGCAGCTGCTACTGGTTCTCTAAATCGGGAAAGCCCTGGCTTGAAGCTGACAAGTACTGCCAGCTGGAGAATGCCCACTTGGTGGTGGTCACGTCCTGGGATGAGCAGGTAGGCCCTGGCAGGCTCTTCTGGAAGACTGGCTGGTCCAAGGGAGAGATCAGCAGCTTCCTCTTCTCTCCCCAGAGGTTTGTCCAGCACCACACGGGCCCTGTGCAGACCTGGATGGGCCTAACTGATCAAGACGGACCCTGGAAGTGGGTGGATGGAACTGACTATGAGACAGGCTTCAAGTGAGTGTGTGTGCCTGCCTGCCTGCCTGCCTGTAGCACTGTGTCCTATGTCTGGAACCGTCTCACTGTCCCAGCTTATGGCAGGGCTGGAGGGGCTCCTGAGATGTGTGGCTTCTTCTGTGTGCAGGAACTGGAGACCCCTGCAGCCAGATGACTGGTATGGCCACGGGCTGGGAGGAGGTGAGGACTGTGCCCACTTCACCGCTGACGGTCGCTGGAATGACGACGTGTGCCAGAGGCCCTACCGCTGGGTCTGTGAGACAAAGCTGAACGCCACCAGCACACAGCCTCCTCCCTCCTAATTTATTTGCTCAATGCCCTGAACTACTGAGGCCTGGTATTGGAAATCCTCCTATCTGGGCATCTCCACATGCTTGGAGATTTTTATCTAGGATTTGAAAGGGAGGGAGAAGGATGGAGGCTGAGAAGTGTATGATGGATGAGGTTTGGAGGGGTGGTGAGAGGGAAACCCATGACACCGTACACTCTGCAGTTAATTACTGTCAGCTTTTTTTTTTTTAAGTAAAAGAAAGAGAAATGTATTTCAGCATCCTTTGTGTTGTGTGCTTACTAGGCATTAGGAACTAGGTGTGGGCTGGTTGGCAGGAGGAAGCCTTGGGCAGGCAGTGGCATCGTGAGAACTGAATTGTGGGCCCGATGGCCTGGTTAGGGCCTGGCTGTGTCATTCCCAGGTGTGTGAGCTTAGGCGTGTTACTCTGTTCTCTGAGTTTCAGCTGGAAAACAGGATCGTTATTGGAGACCATCTATTTGCAGCAACACCCCCCAGAACCAAACCACCCCAATTTGTTGAGAGCGTCAAAAACTTTGAATGAAACTTAGTAGTATGTGTTGTATTCATTACAGCAAACACAAGCTTTTTGTATAGATGTGACAAATACCACAAGCTCAGAACCCAGAGTCAACCAGGACCATGGAAGGGAAGCACCAACATTAATGAAGTCAACAAGCAAGTGTGGGAGGTCAAACCAGTTAGGGCTTTCAGACACTTAGGGAATTACTGAAATGTGTGGTGTCACTTAAAAATAGGGCGAATACTTAGATTAAAAACTACTACAGTAAAAGACACACTGTCATTAATCTCCCTCCAAATATTCCCCCTCACTTCAAACAAGCTTGTCCCTTATTCTTGGCACTTTGGAACTTCTGGAAGTCCTCTTTATTTATTTTTTTTTTGCGGCACCAGGGATTGAACTCACAACCTCGCGCCTGCCAGAGCAGGCGCTTAAGCCACTGAGCCAAACTCCCGGCCCTGGTTTTTTGAGCCAGGGTCGCGCTATGTAGCTCAGGCTGGACTTACGCTCGCATTGTAGCCCAAGCCAGCCTCGAACTCACAACGCTCCGCCTACCTCAGCCTCCCAAGTGCTGGGATTAAAGGCGTGCGCCACCACGCCCGGCTTGGAAGTCCTCTTTATGTCTTTAGTTACACTGTTGTGGCTACTTCTGTGTCCTGAATGGATTGAAAATGGTTACCTTTTATGCCGGAAGTGGCATGGGATCAGATGTTTCACAATCTTTTACTATACATGTAGACTTATCTGCTTTTTTTTTTTTTTTTTTTTTTTTTTTTTTTTTGTGGTGATGGGGACTGAACCTAAGGCCTTGTGCATGCAAGGCAAGACCTCTTGCTCTAAGCCACAGCCCCATCCCTGGCTTTTTTCTTATCATTCAAAATTTTTTGTCTTATACATTGTGATTATTATTTGGTATGTGTATATATATATATATATGCTACTGGTGTATTTCCTTGTGGAACTGAACCTTTTATTATTAGAAAATGACCCTCTTTATCTTTAACATTTTTTGTTATGAAGTGCACCTTTCATGATAATTTATTTTGGTTAGAATTTGACCCATTAGTGTTTTTCATATTTTTGCTTTCAACCTCTGTTTCAGGTGTCTCTTGGGCATATAGTAATTGGATTTTATGTGTTACCCTCTCTGGTATTTTTTTTTTTTTTTTTTTTTTTTTTTTTTTTTTTTTTTTTTTTTTTTTTTTTTTTTTTTTTTTTTTTTTTTTTTTTTTTGGTACTGGGGATTGAACTCACAACCTTGCGCCTGCCAGGCAGGTGCTCACACCACTGAGCTAAATCCCCAGCATGAATTTTTTGTCTTTTAGCATGATAACTTAGTTTTTTCATTTAATATTATTAGCAATTGGGGGAGGGATGTTACTAGGGATTGAAGTTACATTCCCAGTCATCCCCTGCCCCCCCGCCCCCATTTTCTTCTTGAGACAGGGTCGTACTGTGTAGTTTAGGCTGGACTTGGAACTTGCTGTGTAGCCCAGGCTGGCTCAAATTCACAGTGATCCTCCTGCATTAACCTCCATTATGGAGCCCAGGCTAGCCTTGAACTCACATCAATCCTCTTACCTCAGCTTCCTGAATGCTGGGAGTAAAGGCTTGTGCTACCATGCCTGGCTTATGATTGTAAGTTTGAGTTTAACCTGGGCAACTGATCCAGACCCTGTTTGAAAAAAAAAAGGAGTGGAACTGTACCTTAGTGGTAGAATATAGTATGAGTGGTAGAATACTTGCTTAGCAAGTGTGAAGCCCTGAGTTTATTTCCCCAGCACCAAAAAAGAAGTAAATAAATAGAAGAAAAGACGAGAAAAGAATGAATACATGCTATAACCCATGCGATCTTACTTCTGGAAGCAATGTATTGCCTACTGGTAGTGTAATATGGGAAGTGTCCCTGGGGGGTTACAACCCAGAATTAAAACAGTGGGATGAGAAACATTTCCACTAAAGACAGGGTCAAAGTAAGGAGAGTGTTGCTGCCTTGCCTAGTTTTGGAGGTTGACCAGAGAAAGAAATAAAATTACAAATATTAGAAAGAAGGAGATCAGTTTTTAAAAATCTGTGGACACGTGTACCTTCCATTGTGTTGCAATAGGGATGACACATCCTTTCCTGTGCAATGATTCTGTCAGAGGACCTTGAACTTGAATCTGATTAGGTCTCCAGCAACAACTACCAGTTTATGAGACATTCAGCGGGAGAGAAATATTCACACAGTCATGCATTCAGTCAATTCCAGGAGGCAGAAGATTTTACACAGCCATTTTTTGATTTCTTAAAAAAAATGGCAAGTCAAAAAGAGGGAGGAGGAATTGTTATGGGCTAAAAGAGTCTTGAGAGACATAGCAACTACTGTACCTGCAATACTTGGACTTTGGGTACTGATTTAAACAAAACAATTACAAAGAATCATGGGAGTATGAGGTAAATCAAAATACTAACTGGATAAATCATTCTCATCAATTATTTTTGGCACAATAATACTGTAGCACGGCAGCTAAATGAAAAAACAAGTCTGCATCATAGAGATATATGCTGAAATATTTACAGGTGAGTAATGTCTGGGCTTTGGTCTGAAATAATTCAGCAGGTTTGGTGGGGGGAAACAGGAGGAGTGAGGATGAAACAGAACTGGTCGTGTGTCGGCAGCTGTTGCAGTGGGAGATAGCTGAAGACGTGTATTACAGTATTCTCTTAAATTTTGGACATGTTTTATTTACTAGAGCTGAACCAGAAAGAGTAGAGTCTAATGATATGACAACCAAACTGCAGGAGATGATACATATTTTACAAATGTGATGTGGGAAAATAATATTTTGCCTCTACAGACAAGACAGACAGATCTGACAACTAAAATTAGAAATAAGCAATAGGCTTGGATGACATATTTGCAACATTTATAACAAGTAATTAATATCCAGAAAAATGAAATAGAATTTCTACAAAATAACAAGGAAAAAACTCAATCCAACAAAGAAATGGGCCAAGCAAATTGTAGTTAGTATTTGTCATGTCTGTTTTAGGGACTCCTTTATCATGTTCACAGGTAGCCTAGGGACCATACCCTTGCTTTTGCCCCCTTGATGTAGTGGGGTGTGTGTGTGGTGGGGTGGTGTCTATTGGGCCCTCTCTCCCAGAACAGTGTGCCTCGAGTGTATGATGCAAATGTGTAGTCATTCTTAGGGGGCTGCTTTTTTTTTTTGGTACTGGGGATTGAACTCAGGACCTTGTGCTTACCAGGTAGGCTCTTTGCCACTGAGCTAAATCCCCAGTGCCATTTTTAAGATCTTTAAGAAATTAAATAAAAGATGGAAGCTTCAAAATAATGTGTACTGTACAAGGCCCTCTATGTAGCTACCCCCCAAAATATCGCATGATTTCAATAAACATATGCTCCTTAATTTACCATGGGATAGCTGGGCATGGTGGCACACACCTTTAATCCCAGCACTTGGGAGGCTGAGGTAGGCAGAGCGTTGTGAGTTCGAGGCCCGGCTTGGGCTACAACGTGAGCGCAAGATTGGCCTGAGCTACATAGAGCAACCCTGCCTGGAAAAATTAGGGCTGGGAGTTTGGCTCAGTGGCTTAAGTGCCTGTCTGGCAGGCGCAAGGTTGTGAGTTCGATCCCTGGTGCTGAAAAAAAAATTTTTACCATGGGATTACTACATCTTGGTAAACCCACTGTAAGTCAAAGATCTGGTATGTTGAAAATGCATGTATACTACACTTAGCCTGCAGAACATCACAGCTTGGTGACACAGTACGCTAGACAGCGTTGGCTCTTTCTCTTTCAGCTTGCATGACTGACACGCTGCTGCTGTCCAGGACTGTGAGAAAGGATTGATCATGCAGCATATCACTAGTGCGGGAAAAGGTCCAAAGTAAAATTCAAAGTATGATTTCTATTGAATGCATACTGCTTTCACACCATCATAAAGTACAAAAATCCTTAGTGGAACCGTCGTGAGTCAGGGAGCACCTGCATCCTTAACCCATGCCGATGGCTGTTGCTTTTCTCTTGTATGCTCACACACTCCCCTCCACGGACGCTCCCTCTCTCATTGGTTTTCCTTCAGAAAACCCTTGCTTGATGCCCTGGTTCCTTGGCTGTCTCTTTACTACTTGGAATAAATTGTGCTTTGGAGAATAGAGTCCAGGGTTGTGGCCTGGATTTGGGGTGAGGCAGACCAGGGGGAGTTACAGAACTGTGGAAAAGCTGCAAGCTTCTCAGAGGTATGAAAGAGAAGAAGGCAATGCAAGTGGGTGTGATGTTTCTTGCCACCAAGGAAACCAACTGGTTCAAATGATTCCCCTATGAAACTCAGTTGCCTCATAATGAGTCAGAATCCCACAGGAAGCCTGTCTGAGTGTGAGTGTCTTCCAAAACCAGTGTCTGAGAGAGAAATTTTGGGAGTGGTTTTTTTTGGGAGCAGACCCCAGAAAGCAGGAGCAAAGGAGAAGAGGGAGGTGGGAAGAAAGAATGTCCGATAGGGAGGTGTTATCTAGGTTGCTGCCTGCACTGGGTAACTGGGCTCACTTGCATTTGTTAAGCATGCAAATAGTTGACTTAAGTGACGGGTGATGGGGAATTTACCCACTAGCCCCCGCTCCCCATGAATGTTAATGCCATCACAGTTCCAGCTCCTGCTTGTGCTACAGAAACTCTGGGGCAGAACACGCGGTTCAAGTTGGCAATGGGATGTCGTCAGCACAAGGAGCTGTTTGAGCTGGCGTGAGACTGTGCACCTCTGAAATCAGTGGTCAAGGTCATGTGATACGGGGCACCAGAGGAATCTGCTCAGGACCCTTTACCAAAACTTTAATAAATACAATGAGGATGACCAATAGTGACTCAAATTAAAATACCAAATAATGAACATGAGAGATGTTCAAAATATTTGAATGAACAATCATAAAACTCTAATGAAGTTCATAAAAATGCTTGTATATAGCCAACTGACACTTGGCTATGGAGTCTCAATATTGTGATGAAGTCAGTTTCCTTCAGATCAATCCACAAATTCAAGGTCATTCATATCAAACAAGATTTTTTTGAGACAGAATCTTACTATGTAGTTCAGACTGGCCTTGAACTCTTGGCAATCCTCCTGCCTCAGCCTTTCAAGTACTGGGATTACAGGCATGTGACACCAAGATCTGCTCAAATCAAAATTCTCAGTTCCAGGTATTTGATGTCATCATCAGAAATTCTTTAATGGCCTCTTTTGTGACCATTAGAGTATCTTCAGGGCCAATAATAAGCTGATGAATAATTTGAAACATCTGGAAACATTCTTCTGAAGTTCTTTTCTTTCCTTTGTCAATCATAGTCATCTGATTGTTGATATTAAGATCTGGCTTCTTGGCTATTAATTTCTTCATGATATTTGAACTTACGGATCCAATCATGTGGGTATGAAGTTCTACTTTGGGTAATCCCGAGTGGAAGTCTGTCGTCCATGGCTGCTGGGGTTCTGCTTCCGTCATGATTTTACCAGGGGAAAAAAGGGTCCTTTTCCACTGTCACCCTTGGCTTGATTACCACAGTGTATTTCAGTAAATTCTGTGTTCCTGGATTTTCTTCACATTCCTTTCACACCTTTTCATAAAATTGGTTGTATATATAGTTCTGGGTTCAATTTCACTTTTTTTTTTTTTTTTGGTGGCACCAGGGATCAAACTCACAACCTTGTGTCTGTCAGGCAAGCGCTTAAGCCACTGAGCCAAACTCCCAACCCTAGTTTTTTGAGGCAGGGTCGCACTATGTAGCTCAGGCCAGCCTTGCGCTCGCGTTGTAGCCCAAGTCGGCCTCAAACTCACAATGCTCCTCCTACCTCAGCCTCCCAAGTGCTGGGATTAAAGGCGTGCGCCGCCACGCCCGGCTTCAATTTCACATTTTGATTGATTAGAATATATAAAGGAAGAGCAGAAGCACAGAGTCAGATGGACCTACCTTTGCCCTTTTACCATTTCTGCATTCCAACTTTGTGGCCTCAGTTATCCTCATGGCTTCAGTTTCCTCATAGGGATTTCTCAGCTACAAGGGCCTAGACAAGCATCCCCTCACACTGAAAGGCTTGTGGAAAAGTGACAACCTGTGCTCCCCTGACACGTTGTCATTCTCTCTCCCAGAAAATGTAATCCTGAGAATCAAACAAAGGACGTTCACAGTTAATTTTAAGACCAAGAAACACTGAGTTTAATCCTGATTGTGGCGGTGAACTCTTCCTTGAGGTCTTTATTTTTTGTGTTGACTTCCTTGAGGACCTGTTGTAGTCAGGGTCTACAAGGGAATGTATTTAATGTAGGACACATAACTTAGAGGATTATTTTATAATAGTCACTCAGAGTCAAATGCAAATGCAGGAAATCTGTCCACATGCTAGAGACCCAAAGAATCCAGTTGAGGGCCTGGTTTCCATGGCAAAGTCCTGCGAAAGTCCAGTTGAAGACCTAGAGCCCATAGTAAGGTCCTCCATGAGTCTAGCTGGAGGCCTAGAGTCCACAACAATGTGTCATGTAAGTCTGTCTCAAGGATCTGCACTGGGAAGGTTCAAAGGTCATTGGTGGAAGCTAGAAAATCTGTGCTACTGAGATGAAGGATCTGTGCCAGCAGGCTGAGGGATCTGCACTGGAGCCGTAAACGATGCTTAAGGTAAGGACCAGAGCTCCCTCACAAAGGACCATGGCTGTCCTCAGCGGCAGCATGGACCCAAGCGCTTCCGACAATGAGAAGAGCTGTGTTCATGTCAGAAGACCAGCGTGACGAGTTTCTCCAGGAGAATCAACAGTACACCATCCTCCCCCTTCTCCTTTTATGCGGTTGGCAACAATCCTCAGGTGGGCCACCCATACCAAGAACCTTGTTGATTCAGTTCAGTTTGGTGTTACAAGTTGACCACTAGTTACTCCCACACAGGATCCAATTCCTCTCTGACTGTATATTAATTTCTATCTAACATAGCAGTCTATATTACTAACACTGGGCTATACCCACAACCTTCTGATTTTATTTTAAGACAGGGTCTCGCTAAGTTTCCATACTGGTCTCAAACTTTCAATCCTCCTGCCTCAGCCTCCTGAGCAGCTGAGAATATAGGTGTGTCACTGTGCGCAGTAAACAAAATGCTGCTACAGACTGTGAACACTTTAGCAGTAGTGAAGAGGACCGAGACAAGGACAGCAAACAGATTGAAGATCCCTAGAGCAAACATGGAGGTGGAACAAGGAGTGAATGTAAGGTCCAGGGGCTGAGGAGGCCTAGATCCTCATCTGTCCAAGGCATTGATGAAAAGTGGCAAAGCTGGTGGAAGAAATCAAAGCAGCTCGGCGCTGTGGCACGTGACTGAAATCCCAGCTACTCTGGAGGGTGGCTCCAGGGATCACAAGTTTGAGGGTAGCCTGGAAACTTAGACAGACCCTGTCTCACAAGTAAACATATAGAAAAGGATGGGGATGTAGCTCAGTGGGAAAGCAAGGACTAGGTCCTGGGTTCAATTCCCAGTCCCAGTCAGGAAGGAGGGAGTAACAAGCTGTCCAGCTGGACACCAGAGGTAGCTACAGACCCAAGACAGCAGGAGAAGTGACAGGACATGTTTAGGGGACTGGCTACGAGGGTGTGACCCTGAAAAGGCCCAGAAAATACCTACTCTGTCACCTCAATAACCTGTGGGTCCTAAATCTGGTAGGGTGTGTGATTCCATTCTCAGGACAGCTAATATGGGTGAGGGAATCCAGAAATCAAATGGGTGAACATTTGCTGGGACTCACTGTATCTAAATTATATGTTGGGTCCTACTGAGACTGAAATATGATATTGTGGTGCCTGTCCTGAAGGAAGGAGGAAACTCATTTACTGAAGGTGGGTTTGGTGTCTGGTATTTTGTTTACACTCTATTTTAATTCTTACAACAATCTTACTAGGTAGGAGAGATTGTTATGATTTTATAGTTGAAGAAAAGCAATTTTTGTAAAAATTTTTATTTTTATTAGTACATATTTGCAGTACATAAAGATTGCATGCATCACAGAGAGTTGGTGCATGTATTTAACATGCCTTACTTCTTGTTATGTCCCCTTCCCCTCCGCTCTGTTCATTTGTAAAGCTGAGTCTTTTTTTTTTTTTTTTTTTGTGGCACCAGGGATCGAACTCACAGCCCCGCGCCTGCCAGGCAGGCACTTAAGCCACTGAGCCAAACTCCCAGCCCTGGTTTTTTGAGACAGGGTCACACTATGTAGCTCAGGCCGGTCTTGCACTCAATGTTGTAGACCAAGCCAGCCTCGAATTCACAACGCTCCTCCTACCTCAGCCTCCCGAGTGCTGGGATTAAAGGTGTGTGCCACCACGCCCGACTTAAAGCTGAGTCTTAAAGAGATGGACTTGATCAAGGTCATTCAGCTGCGGGCGGTGGATACTAGATTGGAAAGCTGGGTTTTCTTTCCTGCTCTAATATAACCAATTTCCTCACCACATGATCAAAGAGGGAAAACAGGATGTTTATCATTACTCATATGACTGACTTCATCAGCTTGGGTACAATTGAGGTTATATATCTTTTTATATTCAAGTTACTATTCAAGTACTCATAAATTCAGATTAATGAGAAGTCCCTTGTCCCAATTCCTGGGGAATTATGGAGACTTGTTGTTATGGTTTAGATTTGAAATGTTCCCCCCAAGTTTCATGTGTTTAGAGATGGGGCTCTCAGAAGGTAACTGGGTTACTGGGATGGTAAACTCATCAATAGATTAATCCATTGATGAGCTATAGCTAAATGTGCCATTAGGAGGTAGGGTCTGGCTGGAAGAGATGTGTCATTAGGGAATGGTACGTTCTTGTTCTAACCCTTGCCTCTCCTTCTGGTTCTTTTGCGCTCTCTGCTTCTTGGCTCCTATGAATTGAGTAGCTTTTGTTTACCAGGCCCTTCTGCTATACCATTTCTGCCTCAGAGATAGCCAGCCATGGGGCCCTCTGAACCCTCTGAAACTATGGGCCAGAATAAACTTCTCCTCCTTTAAATTGTGGGTGTCAGGTATTGTGGCCCGGAAATGGGAAAGCTGACTAATACAATGTTCTTGTAAGGAAATGAGTTGACAAGAACAAACAAATTTATTCTCTTATTCTCAGCAAGAATGTGGCTGTCTGTAAACAAGGAAGTGAGCTCTTGCTAGTCACTAGTTCGAGAAGTACACTGAGCCTGGGTTTCCCAGCTCCAGAACTGTGAGGAATAAATGTTTGCTGTTTAAGCCACCCTGTCTGTGGTATTTTGTTATAGCAGCTGAGCTAACATGAGTCACTACTTCTGTTTCCTCCTTGGGACCCTAGGCACCCTTTCCTGTCAGTAGACCTTAGCTAGAACCATCTCTGTCCACTAGGGAAGTTCTAATGACATTAAACCTTCCAAAGAAAGGAGCTGGAGTCTCAATTTCTTTGTTACGAAAGAGTTCTTCCACCCCTATGAAAAGTGCTGCCGCCTCTCAGCAGCTAGCCCTGCACAGCGCGAACTCTCCAAGGCCCTGGACACAGCCTGCCCCAGAGCTCACTCCTCAGGCAGCGCTGGCTTCTACTCAAACAGCTAATGGGAGGTGCTCTGGTTTCTAGCAGAACAAAGATCTTTTGCTGGGTCATTTGCTGACTTCTCTTGGACAGGGAAGTGGTTAGCAGTTTATGTGTCAGCTTGGGCACTAAAACAAATTCAATTATCTGTAACTGGGCACCGTGTTTGATCATTAAACATTCATGTGAATAAAAGCTACCCCCCTCACCCCTCATAAAAGCTATTGCCTTATTGCCAGCATAGTTCACAGGCAGGTCAGGTGGCTGAGATTCCCCAGGGAGGCTGGGGTTGATGTAGGGGGAACCGGAGGGTGAATTACATTCAGATAAATTTAGGGTTACTGGGGCACAGGAATGGAATCCTCAGGGAAAATCCTGAGTCCAGAGAGGGTGGAGGTTATATGAGGGGGCTGGCCCTGGAGACGGAAGCAGAGGGAGCCTCAAACTTCACCGTGCGCGGGCCAGCGCCGAGAGGGCAGCAGGACAGCCCCTCCCCAAACCCCGTCTGAGGCGCGGACTCCGGAAAGGGGCAGAGGCGCTGCCCAGCCGTCCCCTCCCTGCTCGCGGCCAGTGGCTGTCACGCCGCCCTCAGGCCAGCTTGCACCCTTGGAAAGCGAGGCTCTAAAATCCTGATATGAGACAGTT
>RJWM01038488.1:0-16713 GCA_004363535.1 Dasyprocta punctata | reverse complement strand
TGCTCATTCAGATTAAAAAGATAAAAACTCCCAAAAGCTTCAACCTGGATCAGATGACAACACTTCATCAGGTTGACGGGCTCAGATTAAGACAGGCTGGGTTATCTTCTTCAGGTGAGTCACTGGGAGCCCATTATACCCTCACTGGGGCCACTAGGACTCTTGCCTCGTGCCTTTTCTTCCAGGCACAGACTTGCAGCCTGAGAGGACATCTCCTATGTAAGACAGTCCCTATTCCACTTCTGGGAAGAGACCTTGTCTTGGTTACTTTTCTCTCATTGCTGAGACAAAATACCTGACACCCAGAATGAAGGAAGCAAAATTTTGTTTAGCTCACAACTTGTGTATGTTTCAGCCCATAGTCATCTGGCTTCAAGGTAGGGTTGTGTGGCAGAGGGTAAACACTTCATGACAGTAAAAGCAATAAGAGGAAAAAGGGAGGAGGGGAGAGAGAAAGTCTCTTTCCCTCCCTTATATTGTATGCAGGCTACTTGCCTCAGGGTGAGTGTAGCACTCACACCCATAATCCCAGCATTGGACTATGAGTCAATCACAAACTCTAGATGCCCACTCCCATGACTGCATGAGGCTTTGTGGGGACATCTAGACACAGACCATAACAATCCACCCTTGGCCCCCCAAAGACTTATGCACATCTTTTATGCAAAAGGCATTTTAGTTCATCTCTAAGAGTTGCTAAAATCCTGACAGTTTAAGCATTGCCGAAAAGTCCAAATCCCAAGTCTCCTCTGAGATATAAGGCAAACTCGTAGCTGTGAGCCCCTGTACAAATGAAAAGGTAAACTCAACATTCAATGGTCTAAGATAAGCATTACTATTCTAAAAGGTAGGGGATAGAAAGGATTGGGACCAAAGCAAGTCCAAAATCCAGCAGGTCAAATATTAAGTCCTGAAAAGTTTGAAGCAATCTGTGGTAATTTGTGAGGTCCAAAAGGCTTGTGTAACTCTGCCCTGATGACATTTCCAGTGGTTGTAGTTCCCATAGCCTCTCTCTTAGGACCACTCTACTCAATCCTTGCAGGTTTCCTCAGATGATCCATCCTACTGGTGTCTCCATTGCACCTTTGGCCTCACCCTCACAGCTTCACAGATTTCCCTGTCCAGAGCACACTGCCTGGGTTCTCAGGCCTTCTTCTGAAGTCTTGGTGGAAGCCTTTTAAACCTCAGAATGCAACTCTTGCATTCTATAGGTACCTAAAACCAGCACCATGCAAATGATGCCAAGGTCTATTGCCAACTGGAGCAGTAGCCAGGCTTCCCCTTCTCTTGGCTGTAGGGGGTTGACTGCCTGGATTACTGGACACACTGAACCCAATCCTGAGGGAAAATTCTCTATACTGTCACCATTCTGGAACCTGGTGTGTCTGCCACCATTCTGGAACATGGTCCTCTGCAGCTTTCTTCTCAAAGCGAAGTCTTTCACTTCTGTGGTTTTGAGGTTGCAAAGGGCAGAGACTTGCTGCTCTTATGATGTCCTCAGGCCATCTTTTATATTCTCTTGTTTCTTCTCAGCTCTATCTTTAAAGTCCACACTTTACTGGAGATTTTTTCTGGTCAAACTCACATTTTAAATCATTCTGCTGGATTCTGTGCTCTGGATTCTCAACATAAATCTGGCTAGAAGCCCCCAACAATAGCTGTACCACATCCTCAACATTCAACTGCCTTGAAAGTTCTTCTGCCAGAATAATTAGTACACTGCCATTAATCTCTGTCTCAGGCAAAGTCTCTGGACATGAGCAAAATGCAGATTAACCTTCTGATAAGGCATAACACATCATCTGGAGTCCAACAATCAATGCAGTCCATCTTCCCAGAAGAAACCTCCCAAATCTAGTCTTTTTTTTTTTTTTTTTTTTTTTTTTTTGCGGCACCGGGGATTGAACTCACAACCTCGCACCTGCCAGGGCAGGCACTTAAGCCGCTGAGCCAAACTCCTGGCCCTAGTTTTTTGAGGCAGGGTCGCACTATGTAGCTCAGGCTGGCCTTGCACTCGTGTTGTAGCCCAAGCCGGCCTCGAACTCACAACGCTTCTCCTACCTCAGCCTCCCGAGTGCTGGGATTAAAGGCGTGCGCCACCACGCCCGGCTTCGGCCCTGGTTTTTTGAGGCAGGGTCGCACTATGTAGCTCGGGCTGGTCTTACACTCATGTTGTAGCCCAAGCCGGCCTCGAACTCACAACGCTCTGCCTACCTCAGCCTCCTGAGTGCTGGGATTAAAGGCGTGCACCACCACGCCTGGCTCCCAAATCTAGTCTTTATCAGCATGATTTCTATCAGCCTTCTAGTCTTCTTAGCTCAAACCAGAATCTCCCATACAAAGCAGTCTAAAGGACACTACTCTTTCAGATGACACCTCTGAACCTTTCCAAACTCTTACCACAAGCTATTCCCAAAGGCTCTTGGGCCACATGGTCAGGTATAGTTATAGCAATGATTCCACTCCTCTGGTGCCAAATATTATCTCTCATTGCTGAGACAAAATACCTAACACCCAGAATTAAGGAAGGAAAAGTTTATTTAGCTCACAATTTGTATATGTTTCAGCCCATAATCAGCTGGCTCCAAGGCAGAGTGGTGTGGCAGAGTGTAAACACTTCATGGCAGCAGAAGATAGCAAAAGCAACAAGAGGGAAAAGGGAGGAGCAAGAAAGCAAGTCTTTTTTTCCCTTCCTTATATTGTATGCAGGCTACTTGCCTCAGGGTAAGTGTAGCACTTACACCCATAATCCCAGCATTGGACCACAAGTCAATCACAAACACTAGAAGCTTGCTCCCATGGCTGCATGAGGTTTTGGGGGGATATCTAGACACAAACAATGACAGACCTGTTCTTCAAGTTAGAAGTGACCATTTCTTCTACATGAAGCCAGTCAGCCTCCCCCTTGTTTAACCCTGAACTTTCACCTCTGACTGTTCCCTGAGAAGAGATGACGCTTGAATCAGCTTGAGACAGATAACGGCAATCCTGAAGTTTTAAAAACTCTCCTTCTGGAGGTATGAATTAAGGACTCACCTCCATGCCTAACCATCAACCATGCAGTCTCACTGTGATCCCCCCATTGCTGTCAGATGTTACAGGAAGCACAAACAGGCATCCAACCACACATCAGCCTGATAGACTGTTAGTCACCTTGGACAAGATCTCCATGCCATCAGCAACACAACCACCACCTTCCATTCTGTGGTTCCCAACCTATACACCCTTTTTGGACTGTTACTCAATTGCCACAAGGGAATTTGGGAACTCTCCATTATTTTCAGGTAGGCACTGACAACAGATTGGCCACTCTGAGACAGCCTGTTTCTCTATCCATTTCAGTTCCACAATGCTGTCACTGACCCCTGGGCCCTGAGATTGGCCATTGACCACCTGCCTCTGATTGTGAAACTCCATCTTGGAGGAACCCTCACCTGCAAGTGTCCCATGCCATGGGAGATTCAGCTAGAAATTCAACAACACATCCAGAGGTTTCAAAACTGCAAAATATTTATAGTGTGCCAAACTGCTAAAATAAACCTCTCCTGCCTGTAAAGCCAGTTCAAGATCTCCAAGCTGCCAACGCTGCTGTGACTGCCCTCTGTATACACTGCCTCAGTCTTCTGCCACCCACAGTCTGCTGGTTCACCTGCCTGGACCTAACGAAAGTCTTTTCCTGCCTTTGGTTGGCTCCTGTCAGTCAGTTCCTTTTCACAAAGACTCAAAGTTTAACTGACCTGAACTCAATCTCCCAGAGGTTCAAAAACTTGTTTCTTCTTTAAAAAACACTTTTGGAGGCTAAGGCAGGAGGATCACTGTGAATTTGGGGTCAACCTGGGATACAAAGCGAGTTCAAGGCCAACATGAACTGCATAGTGAAACCCCATCTCAAAAAGACAATACAAACAAACAAACAAAAACACTTCTGATTTATGACACTTCCAAGCTGCCTGCTAGAAAGGCACAAAAGCTCTGTTATGATACCTGGCAGAAACTGGTTACAAGAAAGAAACACCACAAATTTCTTGGAGCTGCTGGCTTCTATAGAATCTGAGTCCTTGAGTTCACAAAAACAATAATACTTATTCAGACTGTCAGTCCCTGGGAGCACCCAGTGGCCTCTAAGGGCTGTCTCTCCCCTTTGCCTCCGTGCTCTAACAGCCACTGTCCTTCTGATCAAGCAAGCTGATAAGCTCACCTTAGATCATGACCTAAGTGTCCAGGCAACACATGCTACTCTAGGATGAACTGTTCTGAAAAATAACGTCCCCTGACAGATGCTGTGTGCACCTTGTTTACAGATGGAAGTAGCTGGATATACTGTGGTCACCTTGGACAAAACTATTTTAGCCAAAAGTCTCCTGAAGGGATGATCTACACAGAAAATTGCTTCCTGGATGGTCTCTAGGGATCCAAATGACTGAAACATCAACCCCAGCCACCTGATCTGCCCCCATCATACATTCTGCAAGCTCAAGCTGCTGTGCTGGCACCCCTACCCCTGCAGCCAGCTCAGGCCTCAGCATCTGTGTCACCAGCCCCAGCCTCCCATTCCATACCCATACAGAGAAGACAATAAAAGTTTGTAGGGTCCTTCTGTAAAAAATCATCCCTAGATATGGCCTAGCCTTGATCACTGGCAATGACAGTGGGCCTGCATTTGTAGCAGAAATAACTGAAAAAATCAGATTAAATAAAAACTACATGTAGCACACAGGCTACAAAGTTCTAGAAAAGTTGAAAAACAGCTTGTAACCAGTTAAAAGCCAGACCTAATCCCCTTGATTTTTGTGTCTTTTCAGGCTGCTTACCCCAGTCCTTGCCCCCTGCTAGCTGTGATTTTTGCCTTAAACCCTATGAACAGTTGCCCCAAGAAAGCAGACCAATCAAACACTTGACCAAGATTTGATGAGTGTCCAATGAACACTATACCAGATTAACTCCTTCACTCCCTTGTCAGAGTCAATTTAGGGATAAACCCTACAATAAGGGAAAAAAACCACAGCCTCCTGGTGGAAAACCTTTCAGTCTTGGGGACTGGGGCTAGGGCCCGTTTTAAGATCACTGACAACCTTTATGTTACTGCTTCTAGTTGGGCCTTGTCTCAGGAGATCACATGTAATGTGTCCAGCAAAGATTTGCCAGGGAAACTAAAAGAGGGGGAAAATGTAGCAGAAAATGCCCCCCACCCAGCCAGTCTACATCAGTTTCTCAGTTGCTCAGGTAATAGTTCCTGTTCCAGTTCCATTTGCTCCTGTCTCTTAGAAACAGCTGGTCACTGTGATGCATAGCTGGCCATTGTGATGCACATTGTGTAAACCATCTCCAATTGATGAGCCATTCTGCCTCTGTACTTCCTGATTGCTTATCCAATATAAGCCCTGGACCACCAGGGATCAGGGCCTGATATTCTACAAATGATCCTGATCAGTGCCTGTTGGTGTAAACAAATCTGCCTCCAAATCCTAGGTGTTGTTTCAGTGTTTCTGCTTGCCATTGCAAAGTCACTCTCTGATACAACATATACTTGTTGAGCACCTTCTGTGTGACAGGGACTAGTGAGTGATGTTACCTGCTGACTTGTCTCTCTTTCATCCCAGAGTCACAGGTTCCAGTAACTGTGCTCCTGGTCCCAATTTTCTGAGTGTTCCTAGGCATTCTAACTCTTGCAATTTGATGAATTACAAGATAAGGCATTTTATTTCCTTTTCCTCTTCTTTCCTTTCCCTTTTCTTCTTTCTTTTCTTTTCTCTTCTGGAGTTAGGAAAAAACTTACATTTAGTTTTTCCTGAGAGTTCCTTTTATCATAGTGCCTCCTCAATTCTGCTGTAAATTCTATGATTTCAGTTGCAGAACAATCAAATAATTCATATGACTCTGCCAACCTGACAGGGCAGAGCTGTCCAACTCTTCTAGGTCTGAAATCAGTTCTTGAGGTGTGATACACTGTTTGTCAGTACATGCAGCTTTTCCTATTACTAGCATGTTAACTATAATTATATATATATATTTAATGGAAAACACAATGATTGTAGAAATTAAAATAATTTAAACGATTTGGTGGTGCATACCAGCAATTGGGAGGCTGAGACAGGAGGATTGCAGCAAGTTTGAAGCCAGCTACATAGTGGATTCAAGTCCAGTCTGAACTATATACTGAGGTCCTGTCTCAAAAAAAAAAACAAAAAAACAATTTTAATTACAAGGTATTATACAAGTAATACACATTTTAAAATTCCAAA
This sequence comes from Dasyprocta punctata, assembly GCA_004363535.1. Classification (NCBI taxonomy): domain Eukaryota; kingdom Metazoa; phylum Chordata; class Mammalia; order Rodentia; family Dasyproctidae; genus Dasyprocta; species Dasyprocta punctata. Next base: position 10,471 of record RJWM01038488.1, on the reverse strand, counting down.
CAATAGAATAAAAAGTAAAAGTTACTCTTAATACCTCTGGCCTCTCAGCCAAGCTTCATTCCTGACACATTGTGTTCATAACTATTATGATTTGTGTCTGGATGTCCCCCCAAAGCCTCATGTAGTCATGGAGGTGGGCTTCTAGGGTTTGTGATTGATGCATAATCCAGTACTGGAATTATAGGTGTGAGTGCTATGCCCACCCTGGTATAGGTAGCCTGCACACAATATAAGGGAAGGAAAGAGGCTTGTTCTTGCTCTCCTCTTTTTTTTGCTCTTGTGCTTTTGCTGTTTTCTGCTGCCATGAACTGTTGTCCCTGTGCCATGCCATCCTGCCTTGGAGTCAGCAAACTATCGACTAAAACCTCCACAAACTGTGAGCTAAATACATCTTTCCTTCCTTCATTTTGGGTGTCCATTTTGGGTGTCTCAGCAACAAGAGAAAAGTAACCAAGATAAGAAACTTTTCAGTATTTTTTTCTGTATATTTGAATATACACATCTTCTTTGTGTGTAATGTGCTTATGCCACTATATTATAAACATTATTTGGCACCTTGACCATCAATTAGTTATCATCTTTGATATCTGTCCATATCAGTTTATGCGATTTACCTAATTCTTTTCAGTTGAGGCACAGTAATCCACTGTAGAAATTTTACACATCACTTCGTCATTTATCTATTGATGAATATTTTTGGTTTAGTTCTTAGACATTATAAACTATATATCATAAATTATATTTATACATTGTCTTATTCACTTTCTTGTTGCTAGGATACAATACCCAACAACTGCAAATTAAAGGAGGAAAAGTTTAGTTTGGCTCACAGTTTGCAGAGATTTCAGTGTCTAGTCTGGCTCCAAGGCAGGGAAGCATGGCAGAGAGGCATGGCAGAGGCACAGGTGCTTGAGTCTTGGCATCCTGGAAACAGAGGGAGTGAAGGGAGGAGCCAGGGAGGGAGACAAACCCTTCCACACCATTGCCCTCAGTGGTCCAACCAGACCCCAGCTTCTGACAGCAAGTCAGCTGTAAGCCCCCATAATCCAATCCCCTTTCCAAAGTCCCACCTTTGGGTACATGAGGTTTTGGGGGACATCCAGATATAAATCATGACATATATACATACATGCTTTATACATGTATATGAGAATGGGTGTGTGGGGGGATGTTGCATTGTGTTTGTTAATGAGCATGTACACATAAATTTGTATATGTACACATATACTTTTGCTACAAACATTTCAATGATAGATGTCAGGAAGTACAAATAGTTTGCTGACATGATTTTACTGAGATAAACTCCCTGGATCCATGAAGAAAAGAAATATTTATCTGAAAGAGGCTGGGTTTACCCTAAAGAGTTTAAGGTATTTTAGAAAGAGCCTAAGCTCCTTCTATGAACAAATTTTAAAGTTTTCTCCAAATATTCCACTGGCACAAAGACTCCAAAACAATAGACGATATTATAGAAAATAAAATTGGTTTTTATACATCTTAGTGACAAGTAAATTTTGATGAATTATACCTAGAAATGTCTTAAATTTACTAAAAAATTATGAAATATAAATGGTAGTTTGGTTTGCTGTTTAGTAGGGTAGTATGGCCTTATCCAAGATACACTAATCTAGACTAAACGCTCTATCTGCAAGCTTTGGAGTCCTTTCACTGCCTAAAAGCCAGGAATCACCAGTGTAGTCTCAGTACTATTCTCAAACGAGGGAAACAGATAGATTGCAAAGGCCATAACTAATCGATGAGCAAGTTGCCAAATAATATTTATAGTAAAGTGGCAAAAGCACATTACATGCAAAAAGGATGTGTACATGTGAATATGTAGAGAAAAGACCAAAAAGATTACGAACTCAACCTTGGGCTGAGAGGATGGAGGTAGTGAGAGTGTGACTTTAACTTCTTACTGTATTGTTTGGAATCTTAGGCTGTGAACAGATGGAATACAGAACTTTCCAAATGGTAAGATCTGTAATTCAGCAGAGTCAAGAAAGGAAAATTAGGTTCCTCCACTCTACTCCTGAGTCCCACAAGAAAGGACATCTCCTCATCTTATCAGATTCTGGTGTCTAAAGAGATCCAAGTGCCAAATGGATGGAATCTCCTGAATGTCTTCGCACATCTTTCGTAGTGTGAGGAGAATTTTCTAGGACAGTATTGCTTGCTTTATTACAAAATGACTTTGCAATTTACCAAATATCACCATTATAAAACTCTTGTCACCTAACATTCTCAATTACTCTATTTGAATGTGAATCTGATTGTGTTTTCCTTCATTGCATCATGCGTGTCGTCGGGTGTGGCCTGACCTGGCTCCAGTGATGTCCTGCATCCCTGCCTTGCGGTGCCCACAGCCTCGTGAATCACCTCCCTCTGTAATTGGGCTGAACCTAATAATTTGTTTCTAATAAAGTGAACATAGCAAAAGTGATGCAATGTCACTTAAAAGATTCATTTACTATTTGGGTTGAATTGTGCCTCCTCAAAAGAGATATATCTCTAATATCTATGAATGTGACTTTATTTGGCAATGGACAGATGGATACAGACAGACACAGAGGGGAAAGCTACATGTGAGGACACAGAGACAGATACACAGAATCCCATGTGCTGACACAGGCAGAGATTAAACTGACGTGTCTATAAGTCAAAGAATTGTTGGCAACACTGGAAACTAAGAGAAAAGCATGGGACGGATCCTTCCCGAGAGTCTGCTGAGAAAGCATGGCCTTGCCAACACCTTGATTTTGAGCTTCCAGACTCCTGAACCGTGACACAATACATTTGTGTCATTTAAGTTGCTCAGTTTGTGGTGCTTTATCACAGTTTCCCTAAGACACTAAAATAATTACAAAAGGCTCTGATTTTTTATCTTATTGCCATTCTTTCATGTCTTTTCAGCTACTTCCATTAATAAAGCAAGCTTGCACATTGGAGAAGTCTACATGGCAAAAATCAGCAAGGAACTGAGGTCATCAGTCCAGTGACCTTTAAGGAATTGAATTTTGTCATCAACTTTTGAGTGCATGTGGTAGTGGGTTCTTTTCCAGTGGAGCCTGTGAAAGAGGCCATAATTCTGAACAATGCCTTGCTTGTACACTCGTGAGAAAATATGTTTATTAGTTTTCATTTGCTGTGACAAAGTACCTTAGAGAAGCTGATTTAAAGGAAAAAAAGATTTGTTTTGGTTCACAGTTTCAGAGGTTTCAGTCCATGGTTGTTTTGCTTGTTTGTTTTCAGGCCTGTGGAAGATTCTACATTATGGCAGAAGGGTATGGAGGACAAAGCTACTCACCTCTTGCTGACAAGGCAGCAAGAAGAAAGGAAGGGGTTGAGGCATCAATGTATCACTGAGAGACACTCCCAATGACCTACTTCTTGCAACCAGGCCTGAAGCACTAAAATTTTCCTCACATCCCAACGATGCCATTAGCTGGGAACCATACCATTAACAAATGAGATTTTGGCGGACATTTAAGATCCAAACCATAATAGAGACCTTGATTATAGCCTTGAGAGAGTCTGTAATCAGTAAAGCTGTACCCTGACTCCTGATCCATAGAATCTATGTGCTGTTAAATTTTGAGATAATTTGTTATGGAGCAATATGTAATAAATATTATATCTGTTGTTTATGATACCAGTGAAAAGACTAAGATGCTCCAGTATTCTTTCCTACAAAGAACAATATAGTACTATAATGCTATAGTGGTATAATATTATTTTAAGATACTATAATATAGTACAATAACATACAGTAATATTATAGCATACAATATCATATGTTATGGTATAAAAATGAAGTATCTCCCAAAGAATCATGTACTGAAGACTTGATCCCCAGTGAAGCAATATTTAGGGGTGAGGCCTGGAGAGGTCACTGGATCCCAGGTTACTGACTTCATCAATGGTGAATCTACTGGGGAGTTCACAGCCAAAGGGCTGTTGGAGGCAGGTCCTGCTGGAGGAAGAGGGTCCCTGGGGGCGTGCCTCTGAAGGGCACATCCTGGCTTCAGCCCCTTCCTGCTCTCTGGCTCTTCCTTGCGTTCTCTGCTTCCTGGCTGCTGTGAGGTGAGTGTCTGTCCTCCGCTGGGCACCTTCTGCCATGACATTTCTGTCCAGGAGCCAGCCAACCATGGGCTGAAAACGCAAACTGTGACCCACAACCAACCTTTCCTCCCTTAAGCTGTGTATGTCAGGTATTTTGTGCAAGTGATGAAAAGCTGGCTAGTACAATATACAATGCATCATACTGTACCATATGATACATTGTAATATTGCAGCATTGTCCATCCCTAGTTGCTCTTTAGCTCAGAACTTCATTAATCTCAACAGGTTTAGTGATGGGGTAATTTAGAATCTCATGAGCTGAAGTCTCAGAAGACATTACTTACACTGGAAATCATTAGTTATTATCTAAAATTCAAATTTAACTGGGTGTCCTTTTTTTAATTAAAAATTAAAAATACTGCTGAGCTGTATCTCCAGCCTTTTTATTTCTTATTTTGAGACAGGGTCTTGCTAAGTTGTACAGGTTGGCTTCAAACTTGTGATCCACCTGCGTAAGTCTCCTGAGTGGCTGGGGTAACAGCTGTATACCCTATACTTGTCCTGTCCTGCATTTATGTTTGCTAAATCTGGCCAGCTCTACTCCTAAGAGTACTTTCTGATGAAGCTTCTGCAGATAACTTTTCATCTCCCTAGAAGGTCTGTTCATAAATTCTGGGAGGAGTGGCGGCTCCTCTGGGAGGTAGGGTCAAGCAGGGCAGGCAGGTTGACAATCACCAGTAGGGGTCTGTCTGCCCTAAGTCTGCAGCATGTGCTCCCCGGTGCTGTCCAGCAAAGTCTCTTGTTGTAAGTCTCACAGTGCAGAGGACTGCAAATGAGCCTAGTCAGGCTACTGTAACAGAAAACGTATGAGGGTTCAATGCTGTGTTTTTTCGTTGAGTAAGAGAAGCTTTAGTTCCTGTCTTGTGAAGGGTCACTTGAGTGGCCATCAGCATTAGGGAAGTCTGGTGTGCATCAGCAGTCATTATTCTGGGATTAAGGTGAAATAAAACCTTGTGACTCAATCAGGGTGGCCTTCACCAAGGTTTGTCCTATGCAACCCTATACACCAGGGAGAAGGGAACTTCATGTGGATGCATCCTTTCTTATCCCAAAGGGCCTTCTCTGGGTGAAAAGTCTGGCACCCCCAAATCTGCTGTCCATACTAAATTTAGAACAACTGTTCAAAGACTTGACACAGGGCCAATGGCAAGGAAGGGCCAGGAGGCTCTAACATACAACAACCTCGAGCAAACCAGAGGATTTTAGGTCAGTGGCCAGGGTCTTAGGTTTCACCCGGCTGTGGTCAGGGTCTCTGCTGCAGGAGCACAGTGAAGCAGAGGAGGGTAAACTGCAGGGACAGCCCAAGAACCTAGCTCTTTTGTCTGAACCTGGCATTAAGGGTGGGGCCATTGCTACCTGTGTAGGTAGCCAGGCTAGAGAGAGAAAGAGAGCCCATGCCTCTGGGACCAGCCCCATTTGAGGAGCAGGGGAGAGATGCACTTCTCGTGGCACACTGACCTCCTTGGTGGAGTGCATAGGCCTGGAGGCTTTTGTATGCCTTGCGCTGCTGCAGGGAGTGGAGTGTCCTGCCTGCTCATCTGGCGTGTGGATATTCTAGCCAAGGTTTGCCTGGATAGAAAATTAAAATGCATAACCATGTAGGTGCTCAAAGTTTGAGAAGTAGCTCATATGTTTTGCAAGAACTTTAAGCCCTGTTTAAGGTGTTTTAAATTGCCAGCGAGCAGTATCTGGAAAGATTGGACCCCCTTGGTCCCCTCTTCCCACTCCACTCACCTACCCTGCAGTATTGTGTTCGTTTTCCATTAGAGAAAAGCTCTCAGCTGGGACATCCAGTTCATCAGGCACGGCCATCTGTTTATGATGACACCAGTTTAACAGAAATGCCAGCTCTGGATTAATGAAGTACTCAAAGCTTCTACAGATAAACGTTTTAAGATATACTCACTTGAAAGTTTTTTGGCAATGTGAAGCATAAAGCATTAAACTTATTTTATTTCATATATTTATCAGTTAACTTTCAGACTCTGGTTAATGACATGAACAGCAAGCTAATCTTTCAATTCTTCAGAAAAATTCTACACATAAAATGGTCACATATTACTGAATTAATAATTGTTAAAGATCATTTGTTATTAGTACTCCAGATTCATGGCTGACAGATCTGGTTAATAAGCCTTGTGTGTGTGTGTGTGTTCATAACCAAACCAATATTTAAATGTCTTTTTTCTTCTGCAGGAAGTATACTCTTAATGTTTGGCACTCTATGCAAAACAACAGTAGCACACCATTCTCCTCTCTGTCCATATATAGATTCCATGCTGCAATCAGGATATCATTGCCTAGACAGTTAGATCTCATTTAGTCTTCTAGGAAATAATTTTTTAAAAAATTATAATGGTATACCTAACATTATAATAGTGATTTATAGCTGAGAGAATTTTTCTTCTGTGACTTTACTGATATTTTCAATGGTTCTATCACTTGAGCGGAATAAATATTGAAGTGGAATGAATATTGGTTTTATAGATTAGGGAAACCAAATCCCACTAGAATAGGATGATTTGTCCAAGGTCACACAGATGCTACCATTGGCCAAAAGAGGACTCACATGGACCTTTCCTAAGCAAAGCTTCCAGAAACTGAAAGGTGGGCATGCTCTACTGTGGTCTCTGCCCTGCCTGAACACTGGTTGTATTAACTAAAATAATATCACTTTCATTAATTGTAAAGTAGGAATCATGAAGGTAGCTTACAGGGCTGTAGGGAGTGTTAAATGAGTTAGTGCAAAGCTCGTGGAAAAGTCAGTAGCACATGGTAAGTATTCCAATAATAGCTATCATCGCCAATATGCTATTATATTACTTGGTTTAAAGTGCTGTCCTAATAACATCACTGCCCTTTTAGGAGGCAAGATTAATTCATGAATGACTATTAAAGATCATAAACTTTCAATGCTATGGTTCCCTCTGCACAAAACTGAACCTTATAATACGCATTTTCCGGCACTGCCCTCACACTGCTCTCCCTGCAGTATTCCTTCACTCAGTTGGAACCTGCCTTCCGGCCAGAAGCCTGGTATATCTTGACATCCCACTTTCCATCTCTGCCCACTCAGGGCATTAATCCTAACTAATGCTTAACATTGTCTCTGCAGTCCTTCTCCACTGTTCGCCTTCTCGTTATCTCTCACCTGCAATCTTCTAATTAGTCCCTTGTTTCTTAATCTTTCTAGATGACCAGGTCTTAGTTGCTTTTAAAGAGGCCTGGGGCTGGGATTTAGATTTGTGGTGCAGAAGATCAGAGTATAAGGTCCCATTTTTGCTCTGTGCCCAGGGTCCCTTCTCTCCCAAAGGAGTTTGGGTATGGGAACCTGTTTCTCAATTCTGGGTCTTTTTAGAGAATTTTCAAACCAGTTGGTCCTCTCACTAGTTTTTCCTTTTCCTTATATTTTCATAATTCTTTTAATTCTGAGGTTTGATTTTTTTAAGGATTATTGGAAGTATGGTAGGATGTGTCCACACTATAACCTGGGGACATCTCAGTTCAAGATAAATTTATGCTCACTTCAACTCTTCTTGTTTTTTCTCCTTTGATTAAAAAATTAGAAAGTTAAAAAATAAGTTACTTGCTATTATAACAAAATCAGATTATGTAGCACCATATAAGACGAAAATTGTCTCTCCCTTCACACTGTCATCTCTATTTCCATTCCCCTCATTGGAAATAACTTTGGTTAACAATTTAGTTAGAATCCTTTTGGATATTTTTCCACATTTATGTGGTTGTATTTTACTTTCAACATAAATGGAATTATTTTATTTTCTACAACTTGCCTTAACAACCTTAGTAATATATATATATATATATATATATATATATTTTTTTTTTTTTTTTTTTTTAAAGATAGTAAAATCCAACAGAACATAACAGAACAAAGTCAGTCAAAACAAAGCAGCAGAACTGGTACAGAACTTTGAAGAAAGATATTATGAAAACAATAGCAACTATAGTATATCTTGTTGTCTTCAGAATAGCTGACCATTCCAACAGGTATAGTAGAATTGAACCAAAACCAAAACAGAATAAAACCAATAAAAACAGAATATAAAATAAAGCAAAAAAAATGATCAGAGTAAAGCAAAACAGTGAGAACCATACTGGGCCTTGAAGAGAAGACAGAAGAGAATCCTCCATATTTGCTACATTGCCTACTGTCATCTTCCAAAGAGATGCTCAGGTTGCCAACGTGAGGCCTGCAAAATCTATGAAACAATACTAGCATTTAGTTGCTTAATGTTTCTTAGTTGCTATCAATGCAGCCAGACCTCCGAACCAGCAGGTTGCTTGGAGTGGGGGCTGTCCTTGATTCTAAGCCCATGTGCAGGTGCCGCTCAGGCCCAGTGGGGTGGGTCCTCGAGGGCCCCATTCTCATTCTCTTCTGGGAGTCCATGCCAATCACACAGTCCCCCAGAAGGCAGATTAGTTGTCCTGTGGTCAGAGCCACTTGGGCCCAGTGGGGTGGATCCTCGAGGGGCCCATTCTCCCCTTAGCAATATATTTAAATTTATTTCTGTAACAGAACTTACATCTCAATGCTTTTATTTATTTTTTTAAATTTTATTTTAAAGATAGTAAAATCCAACAAAACATAACAGAACAAAGTCAATCAAAACAAAGCAATAGAACTGGTACAGAACTTCAAAGCAAGATACGAGGAAAACAATAGCTACTGTAGTATATCTTGTTATCATCACAATAGTTGACCATTCCATCAGGTATAGCAAAATCCAACCAAAAACAAAACAGAATAAAACCAATCAAAACGCAATATGAAATAAAGCAAAAAAAAATTAATCAAAATAAAGCAAACAATGAGGACAATATTGGGCCTCAAAGACAAGGCAGAAGGGACTCCCCCATATTTGCTACTTTGCATACTGTCATCCTCCCAAGAGGTGCTCAGACTGCTAGCCCCAGGCCTGCAAAATCAACCAAACAATACAAGCATTTAGTTGCTTTATGTACCTTAGTTGCTATCAACTTAGCTGGTCTTCCAAACCAGCAGGTTGCTCATGGTCAGGGGAGGTCTTGGTTCTCACCCTGTGTGCTGGTAGGCACATGGAAGCACAGACCCCTCTCTTCCTGGAGTCTGCACTGCTCGTGCCACTCACCAAGAAGGCTGGCTAGTAGTCTGCTGGTTGGAACTCCACTGACCCAACATGGCAGGTTCTCGGGGGGCACGGATCTTCACACCTCAATGCTTTTATTTATTTTTTATTTTTTTATTTTTTTCTGGCACCAGGGATTGAACTCACAACCTTGCACTTGCCAGACAGGCACTTAAGCCACTGAGCCCAACTCCCAGCCCTGGTTTTTTGAGGCAGGGTCACACTGTGTATCTCAGGCCGGCCTTGCACTCGCACTGTAGCCCAAGCTGGCCTTGAACTCACAGTGCTCCTCCTACCTCAGCCTCCCAAGTGCTCACCTCAATGATTTTAACACCCACTTAATATTTCATAGTTTATTTAAATAGTCTTACAGTTTAGAAATGTTTTTCTTACAGCAATCAATTTCAATAGCTAACAAAATAAAAGTAAAAGATGGTCATTTTTTTTTTCTTGTGGTGTTTGGTTCCCTTTTCTTGCTCATGGTGATGAGGAATTCAGCTAACTTATACATTGCTCTTCTTCCTTTTTGCCTATCCCTGAGTTTTAGTCACGTTTTTATTTTTAATTTTTCAATTGACTATCTGCAACTTTAAATACTATCCCCAAGTCTGTATATTGAATTATCATCTTTGGATGTATACCTTGAATCCCTACAATTCAAGGGTACGTCCTTTTTCTTCTTTTTACTTCTCCCTCTCTTCAGTTTCCAAATGTTTTGTCTCTGAATTACTACATTTATACTTTTATTATCCATGGTTCGATATTTAGTGCTTCATGTAGAACTGAGCACAAACAAACAGCATTTGATCGATTTTGAAAATGAAATCCAAAAAGCAAGACTGTTAATTTTAATTATGTAACTCTTCTTCACCACAGCAAGATAGCGATGTGGGAAATGCAGTTCCATGCCAAGAAACAGACACCACTTTAAGGAGAATGCTTCTAATATTAAGGCCAACTATTATTTTTCTTCTTATGTAAAATCATGCCAAATGAGACAGAAGATTAGGGTGTGGTCAGGGAAAGCAGGCTAGGGAAGTAGGCATGACCTGTCAATTACAAGATCCTGGAATACAAGCACAAAACAGTTCCACAGCCCTGCATGTGGACCTCTTCCAAGAATGTGCACAGGTTTTCAATAGGATGGCCTAAACCTGAAGTCAGCCTGAGGTGTGGGATCCCAGTGCTGCCTCTCAGGACCTGTATGCAAAAGTTCTCAT
>RJWM01038487.1:0-16711 GCA_004363535.1 Dasyprocta punctata | reverse complement strand
ACGCAAAGCCTCGGCCAATAATTTCACAGGAATAGTGCTCTCTGCAGGACCCGCTGGTGATTATTCCTCATGCTGCAGACGGAAGCGTGGTCCTAAGCAATCGTTGCAGAAATGCTGGGTTCAGACCCCAGTACAAGCTGCCACTGTGTGTAACACCTATGCTACAGTATAAAGAATGGCCAAGGCGTGATCCGCTGTTGGATTTACGTATCTGTTTACTTTGCTGCCTGGCTTGCTTTTTAATGATAGTTTGTTTATTTTAAACATAAAACACACTCAGGATGGCAGATGTACATGAAAAAGAGGCATAAAAAAAAACAATTATAGTGACCTATTGCTAACTCCTCTAGCCCTTTTATATGTATTTTAATGTAGATTAACTTAATATGGTTATATTATTATTTCATTATACTTCATCATAATTCGTTTTCTGTTATAATAAAAATTTCACATCAAAATAATGCATTTTATGTTAAAATAATGTTAAGTATCGGGCTGAAGATATAGCTCAGTGGCATAAGCACCTGCCTGGCAAGTGTAAGATCCTGAGTTCGATTCCTGGTACAAAAAAAAAATGTCCAGTACCAGTACAATCTTCAAAAGTGTTTTAAAATTCTATATATAATTTACTAACCATGCTAATAGTTTAAATGATTTAAAAATTTTTAACACTAAATATCCTATTATAAATATTTTTCTCCATATATTTAAAATAAAAAATTGGGGGAAGGGTACCAGGAATTGAGAAAACAAAATTTTTAAAAACACTTCGAATGCGTATCTTAACATTACATTTCATATTCACACCATTGCTTGGCTGACAAAATCACCTGTATATTAACTGTTCAATTAATGTGCACAAGAGAGTGTGCTAAGGGGTCTATAGTCATTTGTGGTGTCTGCTGAAACAAACTATCACAAGCTCGATGGCTTAAAGAACAGAAATTTGTTCTCTTCCAGCCCTGGAAGCTGAAAGTTCAAGATCGAGGTGACCGCAGAGCAATGTTCCTTCCCAAGGTCCCAGGGAAGGGTCCTCCCTCGCCTCCTCCACACTCTGGTGGTTGCCAGACAGCCTTGATGTTGCTTGGCTTGGTCCTAAGTGACAACGGCTTGTGGCCTCCTGATGCCAGTCTCTGTCACTAGCATGATATTGTGGTCTTCCCTTCCAATGTCTCCCAGTCTCTGTGTCCAGATTTCTACCTTCTTATTGGGACACTGGCCACTGGGTTCAGGCCCACTCACTAACTGAATCACATCTGCAAAGACCCTACGTCCAGATAAACCTCACTCACCTACATCGGGTAGATATGACTGCCTGAAAGAATTCCATGCACCTCAGAACTGCTCTGAGGGTACAACTGTGTTGATCCTTCTGGGTGAAGTTACTGGTCTTTTCCAGGGAGGGGAATACCGGCAGGAAGCAGCAGAACAGGTGTTCAAAGGCAGGCTCTCCGACTCAAGGGCCTGTCTTTGGGTTGGCACGCGAATGGTGTTGGTGTTCTACGTGACTCCCGGGGTAGTGATTTGCATCTGAGGCCCACAGGTAAGACAAACTACCAAAAGTTGAATCAGATGGCCATCGATTTTCCTTCGAACTCTAAAAATTCTCAAATTCTCCCGTCAAATTTCTTTTCAATTTCCTGCCAGGAGGATAAAGAACCCTAGCCCAGTGGGCTATCGTGACCTCATTCCTGATTTCTCCTTGTTATGGGAGGAACAGGAAGCTTTGGAAAGGCTGGACAGAGGTGACCAACGAGGGCGGGCTCAACAGTGGGCCTTTGGATCTCAGGTGGGAGCCAGGGACACGGTCCACTTCCATCAGGGGTCCCGGCACAGCTGCTCATAGCAGCCAGAATCCAGCTGGGGACCAGTAAGATGTTCAGGGCGAGCAATGCTATGGCATGGTTCCGAGCGGTACTGAAGCTGATGGTGGCGCAAGAGGAGCTTCCTGCTAATGAGCCATCGCTGTCCTAATGAATTTTGCACGCACCTCCCATGAGGACATGGACCGGCTTAAAAATAGCATCATGCGGCCTCTCCAGCTTCATTATTTCCATTCCCACCTCTTGCATGTGCAACGTGCATCTCTAAATTTGGAACTGACAAGAGGCAGAGGAAAAATTGCCTCGCTGAAAATAATGGGCTTAATGGACCCTTTGACAAACGGTGGAGGCTTTCATTTTCTGCCGCCTCTTAGTTTGAACTATCTTCAATTATTTTTAAGGAGGTGACATGGACATCTTTGTTTCCAATAATTGGATCGGAGTTGAAAGAAAAGCCACCATGAAATGCATTTCCTGTGAACAGTAGATCTTGACCTTCGAAAGGGAAGCAGTAGCTGGAAGTCACCTGGCCTAATGCTGAGAATCGTAAGATGGTCTTCGCCTGACTGTCCCACTCGGTGTGAGTGACACGTGGACCGGTGAAAGGGGCGCTTGCTGATCTGACCCTTGGCTTCTTCGGACATCCCCCCTGCTCTGCTCCTCGGGGTGAGGCAAGTAGCCTTAAGGCTCATTTTGCTGGAGCCTGCAGTTCCTTGGCTGTCTAGTTTGTTTCATTTCATTTTTCTCTAGAAGAAAATCCCCTTATTCTAGAACAGCATCAACTTCCCTGTTTAAGCAAGGTACGGAGTACATCCATTTAACCAGTCCCACCTCCACCTCTGATTTCAGACCAAAGCACTCCGAAAGAGAAGGAAGTTAGCTCTGGAAGCCAGGGATGGTGCCCTTCAACTACATGCCAGAAAGTTCATGGGACTTCTGAAAAATTCATACAAAAGAAGTCACATCTGTGGGGGTGGCAGCATCTGTGTGGGGTGTGTGGTTCTCTAACTGGGGGGCAATAGCAGCACCCCACCTTCCATGTAGCCCATACTGCAGAGTGCAGGGGGAGTCACTGTCCATCCCAGCAAGCGTCCTGGAGCTGGTGGCCAGGGCAGTGACCACTACAGGCCTCTTACTACATCTCTAGAGGCAGGCAGTGGTACTGACTGCTGTCGCGTCTCTCTTGGCAGCTGGGGAAGCGGTTCAGCCTCCTTCAGCCTGGAGAAGCTCTAAAGCAGCCAAGAAGCCACGCAGCTGAGAAGACCTCTGACCTTGAACCCACCCAAGTGAGTGACCTGACTGATCACGGCTTTCTCTTCTGCCTTCCCTGGGCTCAGGCACTTCCAGAGCCATCTCTGACCCAAGCCAGCTCCACCATCCTGCTCTGGGGATACAGGTCAGAGCCCCTCTGTATGATGAGTGTCCTTGAGAAAAATCCAGATACTGGCTCAAATAGTGACCAGGCTGGGGGCTCAGCAAACACCTTCTTCCTCCTAACCTCTAAGCCCTGGGTGTGAGCTAGGCTTATTTACTAAGCCAAAAAGAGAGCTTCAGCGATTTCTCAGTTCATGTTCACAGTGGATTTTCAATCTGTGAACAGAGATAAGACTTGAAAGCTAGAAAGATTTCCTGAAGGAAATACTCGCACTGAATTAACAGCAACACAGTCAAGGGAAGTCAGTGGACGATGAGGTACTCTGGAAATTCCAGAGGAAAAGTCTGCAGAGATGAATGAGGACAGTAAAATTAAAGAAGTTGGCGAGACCCACAGAGGTAAATAAAAAACTCAGGAGATGCGGTTGGTCCAACATCAGAACGGAAAGAGCTGCTCAACTCAGAGCAGTACTTGAGCAGTTTCCAGTGAGAGATGACTTTTCATTTTTTCTTACTTTGAAAATCTTGTTCAAAAATATAGTTCTGACCCCTTAGACACACACGATGTTCTGTGTTTGGGTTGCTCTTTCTTTTTTCTTGATTAACCTTGCTAGAGTTTGTCTCCTGGCAGGGTTTCCTAACGATGCTTGTATATCCTCTGTAAGAACCGCCTGCAGGGCTGGTGAGAGGATGGATTGCCGCAGCACTTCCTGAATGTTCAGAAATGAAAGTGAAGTAAGACCTGGAATCTTAATTTCACCAGACACTTCTCACGATCATTTCAGTTTGGAAAATGGGCACATGTTCATGGCCTTTTCAAAGTGCTTAATTTGAATTTACTTAACGATTTGTTTTTATTTTTGTAATGCCTCCATTTCTGGTCTTGTTGTTTCATTTTGGGTCTGGCTCCCCTTTCTCTTTTTTCCTAGATTCCTAAGATAAATCCTCAGTTTCTTGCTATTTTTCCCTTTTGTTGTCAAGTGCTAAACACTTTTAAAACAGAATTTACATCCAGGATAACTTTGGCCACATTCTACGGTTTTGTTTAAATAGAATTTGCATGAATAATTTTTCTAAATGATTTGTAACTTCAAGTTGGTTGATTTCAATAATCAAGGCATCATTTAATTTTTTTACCATTTGGTTTATATTTTTTTAATTTAGTGCCAGCAAAGACCTTCCATACTATAAGATGTTAGAAGTAGAAATAAGGTCAACCTTGACACACAAGCAAAAGTGTAAAGTTACCCAGGAGGGAATAAAAACCTGGAGATAGAGACATAGCTAGATAAAGAAAACAGAATGAACTTCAGAATACATGAGTCTGTGTAGCAGAGACTCAATCTCAACACTATTGATGACTTGGGTTGGATTATTCTTTGGGGTGGGGCCTGACCTGGGCTTTGTAGGTCCTGAACAGCAGCCCTGAATCCACCTGCTAGACCTGGAGTCATCCTTCCCCCCAGCCAGCCTGACAACAGCTGGAACTGTGCGCTGTGGCTGGAAACCACTGATTGACAGAGGATGGTTTCTACCCTTGCTCAAGGAGGAATCAGATCTTAAACCCACTGTCTTAGTTACTTTTCACTTGTTGCTGAGACAAAATACCTGACGCCCAAAATCAGAAAAGGAAAGGTTTATTTAGCTTACAGTTTGTGGAGGTTTCAGTCCATAATCAGCTGGCTCCAAGGCAGTGTGGCATGGCACTGGGGCAACACTTCAAGGTAGCACCAGCAAAAACAGCCAGAGCCAAAAAGAGGCAAGAGCAAGCCTCTTCTCCTCCCTTAAATTGTACATAGGACACACCCCCCACCTCCAGGGTGGATGTAGCATTCACAAATCTCCTTGCCTTCCTTTGCACAGGATGAGGATATTTACAAAGTAAGAACCATGGCTCCCTGCTGAGTCTCTCAGTTAAACTTCTGACCTTCTCAAATTGACACAATGAATAGGTAACTGCTTGTGCTCTACACCCCAGGATGTAGAGCTGCTGAGTTACTTAATTAAGCTTCTAGACTTCTCAAGTTGACACAATGTATAAACCATAACATCCACCATCTTCCAAAATCTATTTTCCAACCCAAGTGAGTTTTCCTGGGCTCAGAGGGGAGGGGAGAGAAGGGGAGGGGAGGAGCAGGAAGGAAGCGAGTCATCCTGGAAAACAGAGAGTGATGTGTTCCAATTGATGTATTGATTTTTTTTTCCAGTCTGGCAGAACTCAAGCTCTTTTTCCTTGTCCACCCAGGGCAGCAGTTTAGTAAATCCATAGATTAAATTACTGACAGAGACATCTGGAACAATTCCTGCCCAACAGTTATGCAGTAATGCGTTAATAGACTGCTCCAAAATATTTATTTTACATCCCTGACTGGTGGACATTAATCTCTTTCTCTCTCATAGTCAATAAATTGAGGCTTTGAGTTAATGGCCCGACATGATGTAGATATTCTTGAAGCGGAGCTCTGCACGCATCCTCTGATTTCTTACTTAAGATGTTAAGCCAGCTGTCTCATCTGCCCCTCTGCACGGTGCTTGTAAAGTTGCCCATAAAGTTCATAAAACTACACTGCTCTGCAAAATAAGACTCTTAACCAGCAAATCACAGGAGAACGTGAACCATCTATCAAATATCCGTGTTTCCTCACTCTCCTTTTTACCTTAGCTTTCATTATACTTTCTGAAGTTTATGCGTCTTTGTATGAAAGATAAGATAAAGGAAGAGTCATAAAATGTTCCTGCCATGTGACACGTTAATTTTGCTGATCACAGTCCATGCTAAGAAAATGCTAGTAAAGCTGTATCTTGCAATAAAATATCTGTCCTAGCATGCTTCTTTCATAAAATCTTTGGGGAACTATAAATGCCCAAGTTAGAATATGAAATTCTGTTTCAGTGACACAATGGATTATTATAGAAATCCTTGAAATCATTCTTTCAAGCTATTTTACTAACTTTTTTGTTTTGAGATCTGATCATCCCCTGGTATCTATTCATGAGGGATCCTCAGCAGATACCAAAATCCAAGCTAAAATCCCTCCTATAGAGCAGGGTTGCATAGAATTTACATACACACTCCCTTGTGCTCTACTCTCTGGATTATTTATGATACCTAATGCAGTGTAAGTGCTATGGAAATACCGTAGTTATTATACTGTGTTGCTGAAGAAATAATTGAATTTTCAGTACAGATATGATTTTTTTTTCCTGAATATTTTCCATCCAGTGATGGTTGACTCCCCAGACACAAAACTGAAAACCATGGAGGGTCAACTGTCTATCAATTGTAATAAGACAGTAATGTTATGGGAAGGTACAGAGGTAGAAGTAAAAATTCCACGAAATATTCAAACACTCAAACAGTGGTC
Source organism: Dasyprocta punctata (assembly GCA_004363535.1). Taxonomy (NCBI): domain Eukaryota; kingdom Metazoa; phylum Chordata; class Mammalia; order Rodentia; family Dasyproctidae; genus Dasyprocta; species Dasyprocta punctata. Next base: position 10,149 of record RJWM01038487.1, on the reverse strand, counting down.
ATCAGGGCTCTTGATACATTTGTTGGCCCTCTCTCTTTAGGGACATATCAGGATTGACCTTCCTTCGTCCACTTAAAGTTTGACGCGTCCGTGTGATGTGCTCTGGCTCACAAACAGTGAGCAGAGAAGAGAGGGCCGGTTTCCGACACCCTGGTCAGCGCTGGGTGAGACCGGTTATTACCAACCGCCAGCAGTCTGCTGACAAATAAACGCAGCATTTGCATTTCTTTCCTTATCTTTCTTTGATTATTAAAGAGGTCAGACAATATCATAGTGGGCATTGGTAGTTATGATTTTGGGATCTGACTTCTTACATCACTTAAGTAATTTTTGTTTTAAGTATTATCACCAGCTACCTGCCATAAATTTTGAAAATGCTTTGTCCCTGTTTGGTCTTCTATTTTTTTCTTTTAGCTTGGCTTGTGGTTTTTCTTCACAGAAGAAGTTCATGCTTCTACAGTCAAACTTATACTCTATTTAAGGGTTTCAAGCTGGTGATATGCTTTGAAAACACTTTCCCACTTCAAAATCATAAATATTGCATCTATAGCTGAATTTCAGTTCTCTCATATTTTCATTTTTAATATTTAAATTTTTTTATACTTTGGAATTTATTTTGGAGTAGGGAAAGAACTAGTGATAGAATTTTCTTTTCTTTTTGTTTTTTTTTTTTCTTTTTTTCTTTCTTTCTTTCTTTTTTTAGTGGCACCGGGTATCAAAGTCACAGCGTCGTGCCTACTAGGCAGGCACTTAAACCACTGAACCAAATGCCCAGCCCTAGTTTTTTGACTCAGGGTCTCACTATGTAGCTCAGGCCGGCCTTGCGCTCGCATTGTAGCCCAAGCCGGCCTCGAACTCACAACGCTCCTCCTACCTCAGTCTCCCGAGTACTGGGATTAGAGGCGTGCACTCCCCCGCCCGGCTTTATTTTCTTTTTAAATTGTCCAATAAATTGTCCCTGCACCATTTAGTAAACCACTGCTTTTGTCCCCACTGATTTGACATCATGAGGAGTGTTTGATGGCACGGGGACACACTGATCCTCAAACAGTGTGAAAAAGCTGAACGAAACAAAATTGGAACAGAAAGAATGAGCATCTCATCTCAAGCTGGTATATTTATAGAAAAATTCTGGAAAAAATAATAAATCACAGGGCTTTAGACAGCATTTTTCTCTAATTTTTTTTGTAAACGTCTTACAATACATTGCTTTATAAGCAGGAAAACCACGTGTCACAGGTATCATGTTAAACTGTTGTGTTTTTCAGGAAATAAACACAGGGGCCTATCAATTCAGTTTATTTCCTTCATGGAATTATTTGCCTTGGGTATATTGCAGAAAGTTCTCTGAATCCTGACAGCAGTACCAGCTAATTTCTTTTTATAATGTCCCCATATCTCAACTTCATCACCCCATAAACTTTGCACGCAATTGGGATGAGTGCAGGTTCTCTCAAGTGAAGAATTAGGGCACATTTTCACTGAAAAAGAGTCAAATCCTAAGAACGCAACCAAGCTGTGCAAAGTGAGATAAGCGGAGATTTGTGACGATGCCTCGCGACTCAGCCGCCTGCTATTTAATGGTTTTCTTCTTTTGCTTCTGGTTACCACGGGTTTTGGAACTACTCCGGCTTGTTTTTCCTTTTTTTCCCCCTAATGCTTTGAGCCACTTTCCTCCAGGGCATCATGATAAATATCATTCCTTACAAATCACAACAGGATTCTGTACAACTCTTGACAGGAGATTAATTAGATCTTTCCTCCGGGAGCCTGATCATATACGGTTGTGTTTATGTTGGCATTCATAAATGTAATTTATGCAATCACACAAATGTGTGTAAAACTTTAGTAAATTACTGAGATTCATATCTAGTAAGTTCTTAAAATTATTTTATCATTTTTGCAAAGTTTCAGGCATGAGAGCCAGTGCTTCATATGGTTTGGGAATGAGTTAGTAAGGATATACGGACAAGAAAGAGAAGAGCAACAATTCATTCATGCAGAGGTCACCTTGGGTGGGCAGTGCCAGGAATGTGGTTGGATGGAGGCTCCGGCACCCACGAGAAGTAGTGAGAACCTCCGTCACTGTGGAGCTGGGACCCAGATGACCCCGGTTGCAGGCTGCATGCCTGGGTGGTAGTAGAACCATTCCCGAAGGTCCGGAATACAGAAGAAGATTATGTGGTCCCCTCTGTTCTTTCCCTTTCCGATCTGTGGAGCCAGGCTTCATGGATGAGTTCAGCTGGGTTCCCTACCCCTGCAGCCTTGGATTAGGTTTGGCTAGTGCATGAAGGTGGGGAGGAGAGACGGGGGATTCGCTTTGTTCTCGGCTCCTTCTGCGCCTGGCTGCAGGCTGACCCTGGCTGTGGCTCTCTGCGGCTGCTCTCGAGGTGCTGGGAATTACCCTTCACCCCTTCAGCCTGGCAGTGCCATGGCTCCTGATGCCATCCCTGCAGGGACGCCTCACTCCCTCGGTGGTTTTCAACTGCCCAAAGCGTGAAAATAGCTCCTTCACTCAACTGTCCTCAGACACGGCTGTTCCCACAGCTTTCTGTAAGGAGGATGGCAAATGTATTAGCTTCTTTTTGCTGCAGTAACAAACTACCACAGATGCAGTGGCTGAAAGCAGTACATTCATTCGGTTTTTGCTTTTTTCACAGTTCTGGAAGCCAGAACCCGCAGTGGGTGGACACCCACATCCCTTCTGCAGGCTCAGGAGAACCCATTTCCCTGGCACTTCCAGCTTCTCCAAGCCGTCCCGTCCTCAGCCTGTGGCCTTGCATCGTTCTGATCTCTGCTTCTCCGGTCACATCTGCTCTGCTTCTGACCCTCCAGCTGCACCCCTGCCAGCTGTCTAGGCTACACTTCTGTCTCACAGCGTTTCACTTCACCACACCTGCATAGAAGATATTGTAATGACAGGGTCCAGGGTCCAGGTATTAGGAAGTAGACATCTTCCGGTGGTGATGGGATCATCTAACAGCAAGTTTGGCTTTCACTTGAGATCCCTGTGGGAATTGGAGGAGCTATGCCGTGGGCTATTTGATATTTAGGTCTGGGCATTCATTTAGTCTTCAGGGTCTTCCCTGTACATGCATCACTGATAGTCTCATGCTAGAACTAGTGGAAAATACAAATATGACTCATAATCTCTGATGTGGCTTTGAAGAAGACCACCACATTCCAGTACCACCAGGCTACCTTTCCTATCTCACTGGTAAAGTTCCTCTCCATGTTAAGAGCTCATGATTTCAGGCAATGGTTAAACAAAAAACAAGCTGCATTGTACTGCAATGCAAATCCAGTTACCTCCGATGTGATGGGTATGTTTGTAAGGCTTGCATGTGCCGTATTGGTGTGCTATGGTATACAGGGTCACCCACCTGACAGATATATTGTCGTAAACTAGGATATCCTGCATTTGGAGAGCTGAGTGTTTTTATGTCATAACGATCGTTTTCATGGGCTTAGAGCTTCAATTACTTTAAATATTACTTCAGCCTTTTATTACCTAGGTGCCCTTGAGCTTACACATTGTTTGCCCCATTTTTCTTATTTATAATACCATGGCAAAATAAATACCAAGCTGCTGTCGGATTCAAGATACTATGGATTCAAAACCTCCTATCATACCTGAAACATAGAAAGCACATAAAAGCTTTAGTTTCTCTGCTGCTTTTCTACTTGACGGTCATGTATTAAAATACTACACCACTAGCAAAATATTTATTCCTAATAAAATTGAATTCAGTGGGCACTTACTGAACGCAGGCACTGAGCAATGTTAGGCACTGGAGCGGATGCCAAGATGAATGAGCGATGTCTCCTTTCCTTATGAGGATTAAAGTCTAATGAGAGGGGCAGGCAGGAGCAGACACAGACCTAACAGAGCATGTATACCTAGATGCATCTCTTCATATAGAGTAACAATGACAGCTGTAGACAGAGCTCTCCAGATTTCCCACCTAATATTTGTTATGATATATAACTGGCACTTTGATAGCAGCTGGCTGGAATTAGAGTTCAGTTTGTGGCCAGAGCACAGATACTAACTGGGACCATGATCTTGAACACAGAAATCTAACCAGCTGAGTTCATCAGCCAGAGACATGCAAATTTGCCCTGGAAAATGATATTGATCATAATCATGGCAAGAAAAGGATATTGATCAAAGAGGAGAGAATGAATGATGACTCCGGCATCAATGCATATGTAATATATGCTACAAACAAGGCAATACATGTGATATGAGGGACACTGGACAGGGGGTATGACAGCAGTGAATCAAGCCTGGCCCTCAGGGAACCTACCATGTCATCGGGAGACACAGACTTGACAGCAACGAAGGCAGACTTCAACAAGAGCCTTGGAGAAAGGACAGGCTCTGGGTGTGAAAGTGAGAGAGCAGATTCAATTCAATGGGCCAAAAAAGATGTCGCTGAGATGTGACACTGGAATTAGACCTTGAGGTATATGCTCCAACTGTTATGTATGCATGATAGTTATTCATTATATTTTTCTTACAGCTTGATTGCTTTTCTGAAGTTATTTTAAGATGTTTTCAAGTAGTGCATTATCACATTGTCACAAAATGTAAGCATGGAGTCAAACATGAAAGTACTCATACAGGGCAGTCTCTTTTTTATTGGCTGAATGGTCTCCAGACCCGTGCTCTTCAACCCAATATCCACTGGCCATGTGGATTTGTTTCCATTTAAAATGGTTAAAATGAAATGCAATTTCCAAGTCCATTCCTCCATTGCACCTACCGAATTCTGAGTGCCTGGCAGCCACAGGTGGGCAGAGGCTGCTGGGGTGGGCAGAGGCTGCTGCGCTGGACAGAGCAGGTGATGGGCGTTTCCATCATCCCCAAGATCACCACTGCACAGTGTGGCTCTGCCTGACGCGTGGACCAATACTCACCTAACTGTTCTCTGTTGAAGAATGTTTAGACTCTTCCCTGCTTCTCACGTTTATAAAGATGCTTTGGAAAACAAATCCTTGAGCGTCCATCTCTTGTTTACGGCAGGGAAGGTTTCTGCAGAAGAGTTTTGCAGAACACAGACCTTGAGGTCGCAATGACAGTGCCCCTAAGGTCAATGCCAAATTTCTTCCTAAAACCTTTTATTTTCTGGATATATTAGAGAATATCAGAAGACCCATTTTTCAAATGCTTACCTGCCCCAGAGATTACAAATCTCTGCAAAATAGTATCCCATTGCACTTTCAGTTAGCATAAAAAAAAAAAAAAAAAAAAAAAAAAAAAAAAAAAAAAAAAAAAAAAAAAAAAAAAAAAAAAAAAAAAAAAAAAAAACTTTAGTAGCTGGGCCTGGTGGTACACGTTTGTGATCTCCACACTCTGGGAGGCTGAAGCAGGAAGACCAAAACTTCAAGGCCAAAATGGACTGGGAAGAGCTAGACCCCAGCCTCTGCCTGTGAGTCAGTGCCATTCGTAGACCAGGATTAGAGAGAACAATGGTTGCACCAGCAAACAAGCCCAGTCTGGGAACCAGTGCCATGTGCGGGCCATGGCTGGACTGGAAACAGCCAGACCCCAGCCCCTTCCAGCACGTGGGCTGGCAAACAAGAAGTTCAAACACCCCCCCCCCTCCACTGCCACCACCACCAAGCGACCGGCTTATCCGGAGAAACACAGGCTGTGATGATAGCTATCCAGGTGAAATGCAATTGGACGCCTGTGGTGCTTTGGTGTTTCACTGACATTGCAGGTCTAGGGCCAATGTTCTGATCATAGGTTCAGGGGATATGGCTAAGCATTGTGTCATCTGGGGAGGGGGGTCTCCTTCTGAGGGTTGCAGCCATTGTTGATTCCCTATGGTCTTCTTTTAAGGTTCTATACCGTTTCCACTGTTTTGCTGGGTTGGGTTTTATTCTCTTTTGTTTTGTTTGATTATGTTAAATTCGATGGCAGGAGAAGCTGTTTCAAGGATAGCAAGACACATTATGGTAGCGATTTTGGATTTACTATTGGTTTCTTTTGAAGTCTTTTATTGCATTCATTGTTTTGTTTTTATTGTTTCTATTCTATTCTGTTTTGCTTGACTTTTACTATGTCCAAAGTTATCTGCAGGTATTTTGAAGACATCAAAAGGCACTATGGTAACTACTGTTGATTTCATAATGTTTTGAAGTCATGTGTCTCTTACACTGGTTTGTTCTGGTTGGTTTTATTCTTTTTTTTTTTTTTTTTTTTTTTTTTTTTTTTTTTTTTTTTTTTTTTTTTTTTTTTTTTTTTTTTTTTTTTTTTTTTTTTTTTTTTTTTTTTTTTTTTTTTTTTTTTTTTTTTTTTTTTTTTTTTTTGCACTGGGTGTCGAACTCACAACCTCATGCTGCCATGCAGGCGCTTAGGCCACTGAGCTAAATCTCCGTCCCTGATTGGTTTTAATCTGTTACATCCTCTTTAAAATAAAATTTAAACAATTAAAAAAACACACAAAAATTCAACCCTGGCCTGATCAATTTAGTGACTTAGTAAGACCTGGTCTCAAAATGAAAATTTTAAAAAGGGGTAGGGATATAGCTCAATCTCTAGTATCAAAAATAAAATTAGTAGCAAAAAATAACAAGTACTGGCAAAGATGTGGGGAAAAAGGAACTGCGCAGTGTTGGCAGGAATGGACTCCAGTGTAGCCATTAGAGAGAACGGTATGAAGATTTCTCAAAAACTAAAATCAAACTACTATATGCTCCAGTTCATTCACTTCTGGATATATAACCAAAGGAAATGAAGTCAACATACCTAAGAGACACCTGTCTGTTGTGGCACCATTCACAGTAGGTGAGATATGGAATCAACCTAGGCATCCATCAACAAATGGAGAAAGAAAACATGGTGTATATACACAACGGCATATTATCTAGGTATGAAGGAGAATAAAATCTTGTCATTTGCAGCAAAATGGATGGAGCTACAGGTCATTCTGTTAAGTGAAGCCAAATACAGAAAACAAGTACTGTGTATTCCCTTTCATATGTGAGAGACTCAGCTCAAAGGTAGGATAATGATTACTAAGGGTTGGGCAGGGTGTAGTAGGTGGGGACAGTGGATAAGAGTTTGAATTTGATCAGTGCACACTGTGTGCATCTATGGGATATCACCCTGAACCCATTAATATGTAAAATTAATACATATTAATAAAAATAAATTTTAATTGCCTAAGGACAAGCATGAGTGTATATCATACTGTAAAATATGACAATTGCAAAATCATGGACTGTAACCTCTGAAACCATAAGCCAAATAAACTTGTCCTCTTTTATGGCACCATTTTTTTTTCTTTTTTGGGTACCGGGAATTGAACTCACAACCTTGCACTTGCCAAGCAGACCCTTGTGCCACTGAGTTAAATCCCTGACCCTGTCCTCTTTTAAATTGTTGGTGTCAGGTGTTTGATCTCAGGAACTCTCAGATGCTTTCATTTACAAATTAAAGAAAATCTATTCAAACTGATATACACTACCAAAGGCAAAGGCTTTGGGTCCTCTCAACACAAAATCCAGCAATGGAGTGGGAATTCTGCCTGGTTTGACTGACGCTGTAGCTGCAATTCTCTGCTTCTCTTGGCTTTCCCTTCCTTGCGTCTTGGCCACAGTCCGACTGATGTTCCTGACGTTGGTCAAATGGTTCAGCAGTTCTGCCCTTTGCATATTTCTGTCTTCATAGTCAACAGACAAAAGAGTTTCTCTTTCCTTGTCCATCAAATACCAGTCTTGCCTTCCTTTTCAGGAGACTAGCAGTTCATTCCCTCACCCCTAAACTAATCAGTGTCACTAATCATGGGTGATCCGTGATGCACTAACCATAAGCCAATCATGGTGGCAAGGAGGGATTGAACTCTGTTAATTGTCTTTATACAAATACCAGGACAGGTAAAGAAGACTCCTCCCCAGTGGTGGGTGGATCTTTGGAAGCCAAGCAAGAATAGCCTTCACCTCTTAGCTTCTCCCTCATTGTGCTGTGCACTGGGCTATACCATGCCACTCCAAAATCCATGTCTTTGCGTTTGTCTGGCAATATGATCTTATTTTGGAATAGGGTCTTTGCAGATACAGTCAAGTTAAGATGAGACTATACCGGATTATGGTGGATCCTCTGTGGCTTGTGTCTTTAGAAGGGGAAGAAAATTCAGAGACAGACACACAGAGAGAATGAAAATGCCAGGTGATGGTGAAGAAAGACATTGGTTGGTGCATTTGCCAGCCAAAGTTTACCAGAAGCTCCCAAAATCTGGGGGAGAAGCATGGAGCAGTTCCTCCTGGAGAGCTTCGAGAACACGAGGAGAGACGCTATTGATGCTGTCAGCTGCCTGAGTCTGAGGAACTTTGTCATGGAGCCCACAGTCTGATGAGCAGTGCTGGCCTTGCACAAATCTCTGTGACTTCCTAACATTTAGAAGTGTTTATTCTTGATTTTCGAAGAGTATGCAGATTTGTCCTATTTATATATTCTGGTAGTCATTTTTCTTAGATTGGCAAAGGATGGCACTGGAAGCAGATTTAGAAACTTGCATCCTTTGTGAGTCTTTTGCTCCAGAAACATGCATTAAATTAAAAGGAAATAAAGGTGAACAATGTTTACCAAAATGCTCACGGGATGGATTCCTTTCCACACGAAGTTCTGGTGTGTTTCTGTTTGTGCGCCTATGTATGTGTGGTCACGTAGGCCTGGGAGAAAGGGAGAGATTGGCAGTGGAAGAAAAGAAAGGGGGGCGGGGTATGCTGAGGAGAGAGAAGAAAGGAACAGGAACACATTTTATCTCACAGAATTCATTTATTGGTAATAAAAGTGTTTGTGGATGCTACTTCAATCCATATTACAGCTTTGGAGTCCTTGGCTCTATTATTTAGAATATAAATGTAGGCGCCCTTCTCTCAAGGAAATATAATTTATGTCAAGAACAACAGTGTAAAGAAACATTGGCAGCATTTTTCTTTTAGCCAGTCACTGGGAAAGTCATTCTTTTCTTCAAAATGTTTGATAAATGGGCATTTTAGTATTAAGCTCATACTGTTTGTCAGCCCATCAAAGGAGTTAATCATAGTAGCTCGCAAATTTCACACATTTTTTTTTCACAAAGAAATATAGATCTTTTCATTTGATTTCCACTGCATTATGAACACAGTTTCAATAGAGTTTCATCTCAGTTTATATGTGATTTCACCGACACAGCAAAGAGGGCCACAGCAAGGGCTTCGTGATGGTCGGAAAGGGTAGAGATGTAACAAAGAGTTGATTCATGATAAAGACGGCAGGAGCAAGAGTTTGCCTTCCACGCTAATTGCAAGGTCACATTACAGACCAATCAACCTTTATAACAAATAGGGAAAACAGGTCTGCTCTTACACATGTAAAATTCATAATCACATAGGCAGAGGAATTCTAGCTGTGGCAGGTTAACTGACTCTTGCGATTTTGCTGAAAAGAGATTTTCACACAATGGGAAAATGACTATTTGTCCATGCTAGAGAGGCAAGGCTCTTGGTAGTCACAGCAGTATGCCCACCTTTAGCATTGCCCTGGCACTCAGTATATGTTCAGCAAATGGTTCTTCAGTGATTAAGTTATACACCACTTATATTTTAATGGCATTTACTGTTTTTAAGAGTCTGCTAGGCAGGGAATTTTATGAATGAGGCTTCAGTATTTCTACAACTGCCACTCATTCACAAAATCTTTATGGCATCCTCATTATGTGGCAGGCTCCGTGATAGGGACTGGGATGTAAGGGTAATTAAAAACAAACATCCTCTCCCCATAAGGTTTACAGAGCAGGGGGGTAAGCACTGACCCTACTGTTAAATAAACAACCATGAAGTTCCTCGGAGGAGAACGAGAGGGGCTCCTCGCGGGGCCCCCGCCCGCCCGAGCGGCACAGGCATGGATCAGGACTAAACATGGACTGCCTTCCGGGGTCCTCACCTGGGACCTCGGAGGAGAACGAGAGGGGCTCCTCGCGGGGCCCCCGCCCGGCCCGAGCGGCACAGGCACGGATCAGGACTAAACATGGACTGCCTTCCGGGGTCCTGACCTGGGACCTTGGAGGAGAACGAGAGGGGCTCCTCGCGGGGCCCCCGCCCGGCCCGAGGGGCACCGGCGCGCGGGCTTGGAATCAGGGACCAAACACCCCC
>RJWM01038486.1:0-16713 GCA_004363535.1 Dasyprocta punctata | reverse complement strand
CGCGGGCTGCTTGTTATTCAGGGACGGCCAAGCTTGTTGGAGATTATTTCTTTAAGAACAGAAGCCCCTCTGTGGGCTCAGCTGTTGGGGACCACGAATTCACAATGGCTGATTTCGCATACTTGATGAAGGACTAAATGGAGGCTTGGGATTGTGGCGTCACCCTTCTGAGACTTCCCATTAGCTCTTGGGATGGGCCGTCCCCTCCCACCCACTAAGACTAAACTAAGACCCTAAGATGAAAAAGAATGCTCCAGCGCGAGATCCTTCTTAGCACAGACCATCTCCAGCCTCTCCAGCCAGCCCAGGCTGACCCGCTGCCGGCAGTGCCGGCGACCTCTGAGTCTCCTGCCCACCTGGAATCTTCTGTTAGCCCCTGCTGTCGTTGTACACACCCAGTGCATTGTACACACCTAATAAACGGGGGCTGGTTTGCAGGATCTGGGTCTCTGCCGGTCCTGAGGCACCGGCCTCCCAGCCCCCCATCATGCATTACTAAATTTGTCTCTGTTTCTTATTTCATCCCTTCACCACACCCCTCATACAGGCAGTTGGGGATCTTGGCCAGGTCCCGGATACTTGGTGAGCACGGAGGCTGCCTTCCTGTATTGTGCTGAGTCTGTGACTCGGTTAACGCTTAATCTCTTTCTTCTGGGCAATCTGATATATTCCCTACGATGCATTTTTTCTCATCATATCACATTGGGTTATCATTGTCAAATGGTTTATTTGAGACTTCATCACAGGTATAAATTTCTTGTTTTACTCATGTTAGTTTATGTTACATGGCGTGTTAGCAATATATGCAATGGAATCACAGCATGTATTTTTTTTGCTGGGATTGTAAAGGAATTATTCATTTACAATAAAATTAAAGATTATAAGCATAGGCATGTGTTAAGACTTTGAATTCAGTGTGGTCACTTCTGGTCATTTAAAGACTCAGCTATCTGTATTATAATACATATATATAGTACATATATTATACATATAGTACATCTGTATTATAAAATAACAGGATGTAGAGAATCTCCTTAAGTTTCAGTCTTGCTAGCTGGTGATGTCAGAGCTGTCTAGCTCTCAAAACTGCTTCATCTATCTTTACTATCAACACAAATGGCGCATAGATATTCTTCTAACTAGCCAGAAGACTAGCAGGAAAACTGAACTGGGAGTTGATTCCAGGGTCTGAACTAGAGCGTGCCATAACTGCTTGGTTGGACCAGCAGACCTGCAATGCAAACACACTGGTGCAGCATGGCGTCTTCATGGAGAAAGACGAGAACCGAGCTGTTCGCAAAAGGCCTTAAGATTTCCATCTTGCAGAATAGTATTTTGTGGTAAAATAGAGGAAAGTAAAGCAACTCTCAGAAGAAGAATGTAATCCCAACAATGGTTTAAAGAGACAAGGCAAACAGTGGTGAGGAGACCACTTTACGGAACTGCTCTGTCCTAGATCCACTTGGGAAGGGGACCGTGCTATTCTGAGGAACACTTAAAGAAAACGGCCACATCAGTGTCACCATGGCAGCTATGGCTGTGAGGCAAAGTGGATCTTTAATGTCATCATACTTTCCATTGTTCTTAAAAATACATTTGTCTCATATTACAAATACATTTTCAGAATCTTTGAAAGTGTTAAATTAAATTTTTGAATTTTTCCCAAAGAATAGCTTCAGGATGAGAATTTCTGCAGTTTTTTTTTTCTGGGGTGACATGCAGCGTTCAGCCTTGCAGCAGCCGTATGTAGTGGATTGCATTTTATTTTAGGACACTCGATCCTCCAATACACTATCTGCTGTAGTCAGGGGTTGCCAGGGGAACACTTACATACAGGACACATAATTTATAGTAATATTTTATGCTAGTCACCCAGAGTCAAATACAAGGAGTGCAGGAAATCTGTCGACAACACTTAGAGACATAGAAAATCCAGCTGAGGACCTGGATCCCATGGCAATAACCTGCATGAATTCAGTTGAAGACCTAGAGCCCATGACAATGCCTCCCACAAGTCTAACTGGAGGCCTAGAGCCCACGACAGTGACTCATGCAAGTCTGCTTCATGGATCTGTGCTGGGAAGGTTCAAAGGTCAGTGGTGGAAGCTAGAAAGTCTACGCCAGTGGGGTGAAGGGTCTGTGCCAGCAGGCTGAGGGTTCTGTATTGGAGCTTAAGAAGCGATGCTCAAAATAAGGACCAGGGATCTCCCGAAAAGCACCACAGCCATCCTCAGTGACAAGAAGGTCCCTGGCTCCTCCGGTGATGAGAACAGCCAAGTTCATATCAGAGAAGCAAGTGTGACAAGCTCCTCCAGGAGAACCAGCAGCACCAAACAACAACACCACTTGGGTGAATGCACAACACTACCCTTCCTCTCCACATCTCCTTTTAATGCTGGCAACAGCCCTCAGGTGGGTCATCCATGCTCACCACCGTGCTGATTCGGTTCAGCTGGTGCTGACTGCCAGTAACTGATCCACTATACTGTCTATCTCTGTGAAGGCGCCTTGAGTGACAGTCGTGCTGCTGACTTACACACGGTGGGTCGTACTTTAGGACAGTCACCTCTGAAGTGCGGCCCCAGTTCCAGAACTATCAGCGTCATCTGACTGCTAATCAGAAACGCTAGTCCCAGGCCCCATGCTGGTGGAACGGGCCAGACATTCAGGGGCGCAGCCCAGGCCCTGTGTTAACAAAGCTTCCGGTGACTCAAAGGCATGTGGGGCTTAGCCCTGCCTCAGAGCTCAAACTGCTTTCACTTAGCATCAGGCAGCAGAGGAATCCAAGGCTTTAGGAAGTCAGTTGTGCTGCAGTTCACTCAGAGCTAAGTGACAGAATTTGGACTCAAACCCTGTTCTTTTTGCTCCAACCCTGACCATTCTTTCCCTGCCCTGCTTGGCAATCTTGCTTGTCACAGTCCTTCAAAGTATACTCTACTGGGGCTGGGAATTTAGCTCAGGGGCTCAAGCGCCTGCCTGGCAAGCACAAGGTTGTGAGTTTGATCCCCAGTAAAAAAACCAAACCCAAACAAACAAAGAAACAACCACCACAAAAAAATCTGAGGGCTGGTGTCTGAGCCAGGTAGTTGCATGTGATTCCCGTGGAGAGATGGGAAGGGGCCCAGCACAGCAGTGCTTCCTGGCAAGTCCGGGGTCCGGTCGGCGTCCTGAGACCCCGCACTGTGGACCAGGTTTCGTCCAGCGAGGCCCACTCCGCTGGCTGCGTGATTTATTGCTGCCTCCGGGATCTGCTCTTCGCAGTGAGGTGCTCATAGCTCCACAATGATGAGTAAGAACTTACTTAACGTAGGGTAACAGAACGTGGAGCTGGGTGGTTAAAAATGATACACATTGATGATATGCAAAATTTATTTGGAAAAGAAGTCAAGATGGGGTTTGTGTGCCAATACCACCTGCAAACATTCCTGAGGAATTCTAATTATAGCTAAGCTCCCCCAACTCTTTGGTGTGAATTGTTTAAAGGAAGAGTACTTCAAATATGAAAGAGAAAGATAATCAAATTCCTCTTCTTATAAGATAGCAGCTAGTATGAAAGTGCCTCCAGAGAAAAAATTCTAAATTAGACTCATTCAGTATTATCTCGCACTTTTGTTTTTATTAGAGAACTAATTTTACTAAAATTTTTCCTAAAATTTTACTTAAATTTACTAAAATGTAAGAGTTAGTCAAAAGTACTTCAAAATTGACTTTAATGTTAACAGTACTTCTCTCCCACCTCCTATTTTTTACTTCAAATCTCATTTCACAAAAGAATATATATAACTCCAGAGAAGTACAATTTCTTACTTATTCATTTCTTATAATATGATACTCAAATTGATGAAAGTAATAATCATCATAAAAGTTCGTATAGGAAGTTTTTGATTTTTCAGTAAGTTCCACCTACGTATTTTTAATTCTCAAAATGAATGTATTCTTTATTTTTTCTTGTTTTCTAGATTTACTAAAGTATAGTTGACAAAAATTGTATGTATGTAAGGTATACAACGTGTTATTTTGATATATGTGTATATTGTAAAACAGTTACCACAGTTAAAATAATAAACACAGCTGTCTCCTCACATTATTATCCTTTTTAACATCTGTTCTAGGTAGATTTGCATATGCAATGTTATTGTCTATAGTCACCACGCTGCTCATTAGATTTCCAGAACTTATTCATCCTGCATAAATCAAACTTTGTACCTTTTGAATAAAGTCTATTATCCCCCTCCCCTGGCAATCATTTTACTCTCTGCCTTGATGAGTTCAGCTTTTTAGATTCAACATGTGAGAGCAAAGATGCTGTGTTTGTCTTTCTGTGCCTGAACTCTTTTGCCTAACATGAAGTCTTCCAAGTTTATCCATGTTGTCCCAAATATCATGCTTTCCTTCTTTTTAAAGACTGAATAGTAGCCCATTGTTTATATATATAATATTCCATTGTCATATGCGTTTTGTGTGTATGAATGTGTTGTATGTGTTTTGTGTCCATGAGTGTTTTGTGTGTATATATGTTTTATGTGCATGTAAGTGTGTTTTGTGTGTATGTGTGTGTGTTGTGTGTATGTGTGTGCATTTTATCCATTCATCTGTTGACACTCACTTAGTGGATTCTGTGTCCTCTGGTTAATGCTGTAATGAACATGAAAATTCAGATGTTTCTTTAAAAAACTGATTTCACTTCCTTTACCAATATACTCAGCAGCGGGACAGCTGGATCACGCAGAATTTCATTTTTAAGTTTTTGAAGAACTTCCACCTTGTTTGGTTTAATGAGTCTTAGAGAAAGGGACCTCTTTTCTCTACATCCTTGCCAGCACTTGTTAAGTTTTCTTCTTGATAATAGCTCTTCTACGAGGTGTGAGGTGACATCTCACTGTGGTCTTGGTTTTCATCTCCCTCACGATGAGGTCTGCGGAGAGTTTTTCATATACCTGTTCACCATTCATACATATTCTTTGGAAAAATGTCCTCTGCCTATCTTTTACTGGGTTCTTTGTTTTCTCACTATTGAGTTCTCAGAGTTTTTGTGTAGTTCTGTTACTAACTGTTTATCAGATGTGTGGTTTGCAAATATCTCTTCTCATTCCATACATTGCATCTTCACTGTTAATAGTCTCCTTTGTTAATACGGTGCTTCTGGTTTGACAACTACCATTCATCAATTTTTGTTCTTGTTGCCTGTACTTCGGGATTATATAATAAAAAATTATTCTCTCGATCAATGACAAGAAAAATATTTCCTATGTTCATTTTTAGTTGTTTGAGTTTCAAGTCCTACTTTTCAGGATTTATAGTTAAGCCTTTAATCCGTTTTTGAGTTGCTTTCTGCATATGGTATGAGATAATGGTCCAGTTTGTTCCCCTGCATGTAGGTCAGCAGTTTTCTCAGCACGATTATTGAAGAGGATGCCATTTCCCACTGAGGGACACTGATAAATTTTGTTGAAGTTAGATTGACTGAAAATACAAGGATTTATTTCTCTTACTACATGGTAAGAGAAAGCATCAGTTGTACATACACAAAGTACTTCTGGCAATTAGGCCTATCAAAAAGTAATCATAAAATTATATACTAAGCAATGTGTAGAAGCAATTACTTTTTCTGAATAACCTTTTATCACTGTGCACAACAATATCTAACATGTCTTAAATATCTTAAACCATCTCACAGATTTTTTCTTGGCCTCACTCCTCAAATTTCCAGTCCTTTTGTGTTTACTGTAAGTCTTTGTTTGCAGCCAGGCTTAGAAATGTTTTCTCAAACACTAATGTCTCAGAATGTTCTTTCTAGAAGGCCAGCACTAAAAATCCTTACCATACATAGATCTGAGCAAAATGGGCTAAGACAACCAGAGAAATAAATTGGTTTTTTCAAGGGCCACCAAATTATTTAAATCAATCAACTAAGCCATTTGGTTAGGCAGATTACGTTTTTTCTTTTTCATGTAAAAGATGTATAAATGGGTAAACATCAGTCACGATAGACATGAATGTGATTGTGAAGACTGAAAGTCAATTTACCTAAATCACTTGAAGTAGTCCCTAACACAGAGGTGTATTACTTACACAGATGTCTCTGATTATGCATATGACAGTCAAATCTATAAGGCTGCACTGGTTAAAATGGTACAAATATTATCTCGATAGCAAAGTTATGCTCGGCTCTGGCTGTCTGCTCTGGGTGACAAAGTAGCACATCCGCTGTGTGGCAGGCAGCATGAGCTTCCTGAAACAGGTGGGTTCACGCCCTGTCTCAGTTACTTTTCCCTCATTGCCGAGACAAAATACCTGACACCCAAAATTAGGGAAGGAAAGGTTTATTTCTTACAGTTTCTCGGGAGTTTCAGTCCACACTTAGTTGGCTCCAAGGCGGCATGGCGTGGCAGGGCTGCTGTTCATGGCAGCCACAACCGCAACCGCAAGGCGCACTGGGGAGAGAGAGAGAGCAAGAGAGAGAGCCAAAGCGTGGAAGTGCAAGAGGAAGACCCGCCTTCCCTTACACTGTATTTCAGCTCCACCCCTGGGTGGCTGCAGTGCTCACATCACCAATCCTGGTGCTACACAACAAATCAATAACAAGCAAGCACTGGACTTAGCCCCATAAAAGTATATGAGGACTTGGGGGGACATAGCATACCCAATACATTCTGTGCCACGCCTGGCTAGCACTGGTCGGTCACCCTGGAAGCACCATGCAGGCTTTGTGGGCGAGGGAGGGACACATAAGGTCAACTAATGTGCAGGTCAGTTGATCATTTGAAATCCATGTTACAGTGGCCTGGTTGTGTGTGTGCGCGTGTGCGTGTGAGCGCGCGCATGCATGCGTGTGTGCATGTGTGTTTGGGGAGGCTCTGTATAAAATTTCAGAACAATTCACAAGCCTGCTTTTATGTCTCACTTCCACACCACCTAAATACAGAATCCAGGGGCTCCTAAGACCACCTGACAATGGTCTGGTTCATATGTATAGTCCACTGCAGGGAGAAAAGAGGGAAAAATCAGCCAAGGGATGTGATTTGTGGGGCAGAATTCAACAAGGTTCTAAACAAAGGTCTTCCAGCTAGCCCGAGCTCATAACTTCGTGGACAGATTCCCTTCCTGACAGTGGCGCATGACATCATATCCTGGAAGCTCAGCTGACCCCGTGTCATTGCCATTTATCAGAGCCAGTCATGTGGCTGCCTCCCTCCTCCAGTTCTTCCTAAGGCTACCGCGTCCCCTCAAGTCCTTCTGGTGGTGGTGGAGCTGTTAGCACATGGCCTGAAGCCACGCCATAACACACAGCAACAGGATGTCTGGTGGGGTCCCCAGCCCCCAGGTAAACAGAGACGCTCTTCCTGGATATCATGTCCCAGGAGACAAAGACGAGGACGAGGCCAGACCTCACGTTACCGAGCTTATCTGCCTGTCTCATCCACTTTTTCCCCTCACTTCCTGGTAAGGAGGGAACGTGACCCTTATTGCCCAAGGAGTGCCACAAGTGTGTGTCAGTTATCTTTCTGAAATAGCGGTTACGTTTTGATGATATTTTCCAGTGCTTCTCAGTAGGGTCTGATGGAAGTGCATAGCACCTTGGGTTCCATTTTGAGCACATACTCCAAGGTACGTGTTCTGGCTGTGTCATAGGGTTCTGTGGCACAACACAGCCATTAAACATGGGGTTCTCTTTGCCTTCTGTTCATTTCACTAGCTTTACATTTGTGCATCAGTGCCATCGTTACCACTGCTTCTCTTCCTCCACACATCCATTACCTTTTCTACTCCCTCCACTAAATGTGGGGGGTACAAATGGTGATTTGAAAACAATCATTGGAATACATTTTCTTGATTATCACAGGCTTGGTAAACAACCTGACTCAAAATTATTCATGCCGACTTATTTGAATGGAAGCGCCTGCTTCGCTTTGTCCCAGTTACCTGTTCAGAGTCTATCCAACTCCTGCGATGTGCGGGTACTGCTGCACCTGCACAGTGCACACGCACCGTGTCCTCTCCCTACAGGGGGAGCTCTGTGACTGTCACACCGCCTCCCTCTACTCCCTGTTCTCCACTTCCTGTGCTCTGCCGGTCTTTAGGGTGGGGCAGGTGGACATAACTGCAGAAAGCCGCCCCTAAGTGATCTGCTTGCCTTCTCCCCAACATTTACTAGCTACTGTTAGGTTCACATTACCACAGAGGGGACAGAGATGAATATGTAATCACACCCCTCCAGCTTCAGGCTAATAGAAGAGTGTTTAAAATGCTGCTAAATACATTAAAATGTTTGGCTAACATTGTTGGAACAGAGATGGAAAGTAGAGAAGTGGATTTTGTACAGTATTAGATTTTTCCAGTAGATAACAAATTTTAAGGAGCAAAAATTTAAGACATAACTGAAAAAAAAGAAAAACATATATTATGTTGATCTTTCTTTCTTTCTTTCTTTCTTTCTTTCTTTCTTTCTTTCTTTCTTTCTCCTCTTCTTCTCCTTCTATGTGTTGATGCTTGTCAGGCACCTGGCCCGGGTCGTTTTCATGGTTAAAATGAATGCTGAGTTACTGATAGGAATGAATGTTTTAATCCTAGACTGTTACAGTTTCAGAGAAGAATAAATTAGGTAGCTTCACATTAGCAGAAATTTAAAAACTATAATCATTAATCACGTAACACCATACACAGGCATTTTACTGTAAGCAGAAAGATACCCCCCCTTCTTTTTCATTAAAAAGAAATCTATACAGAGGTAGCGGGGAGGATGAAAGTGTTGGCTTTTACATTTAAGGATTGGTGCTTTATGAGCCTTGATGTGTTAACGCTTCCTCTGGGGCCGCGCGCTGAGCGCACTGCACAGGTGGCCCCGTGGATTTATAGACACAATAACTGAGCGGGGAAGCGAGAGGCCAGCGCGCTGTGGCACATGGGATGCAGCTGGCTGGGCCACTTAACAGCCGACATCAGTTTTATGTGACAGAGCCACTTACCGAGACTCAGGAGACACTTTGTCCTGGATCCTCGGTCGGCTGCTTCTTTCACTCTTCCTTTCCTGTAGCGGAGCACAGGGCAGGCTCTGAGAGCTGCTTTGTCAAACTCTGAAACGAGCAAATTAATTCATCATAATTTACAATGTTCTGGGGCTCCTCGAACATCTGTTCAGTGTAGCTTCGTGTTCTAACACTTGAAAACTCGGATGAGTTAAGCAGTTACAGGGCTTGGGAACTTGAAAAATTTAAGTGTCTGTGTCTGAAAAAGCCAGAAAACTAGCTTTTGCAAATTAAAGAGGTTGTCATATTATCTAAAACACAAACACTGGGTAAGGCTTGCTGTATTTGTAGGGGTAGTGGGTGAGGTCTTGGGACTGGGTTTCCATTAAGACCATTGGGACAGTCATTACCAAACATTGCTAGGAAGAAAAAAGAAAAATGATTTCACACACACACACACACACACGTACACAACACACACTTTAAAACTCCCAAGGCACAGAGTTAATTACTGGCTAATTCTGCTTAAAATTCAAGATGTTCTCCTTCTAGGTTAATCTAAATTAAAGGGCATTGTGATGCATGCCTGCAATCCTAGCACTTGGGAGCCTGAGGTAGGAAGATCACCATGAGTTCGAGGCCAGCCTGGGCTACATAGTGAGCTCAAGGCCAGTCTGAACTAAATAGGGAGACACTCTCTCAAAAAAAAGGTGTGCCTCAAATGGAGTCCTTCAAAGCAGCACTATTTCAGGAAAGGGATAGAAGAAAAAGGGAAATGTGGAAGAAATGGAAAGAGAGAGAGAGAGAGAGAATAAAACATGAAGCAAGTGTAAATGAAAAATGAGAAATGACAGAGAGACCAGGAAACATTTGCACATTATCTGTGTGTGAGATAATTAACTTGTTAATTTAGTTTTGTTTTTTTTCCTCTCATGTCCCCGAGGTTCAAACTTGTTGCTAGACTATTGTCCACAGGAGAAGTACATTTAGGAAGAAAAAAGGCAGAGGTTCTTTGCAAGCAGTCTGTATTTTCGTGTTGCATTCTGCAGGGGCTGGAGCACCGTGGGTGGAAATGGGGACAGTCAGGGAGGGCACAGGACCTGGGAGCCACAGGTCCCTATCCGGCGGGGGCAGGGAGTCCTCGGAGGCAGAAGGAGCTGTGGGCCGGGCCTCGGGCTCTGGGTTCCAGCCACAGCCCAGATCCCTGTGTTACCTGTGGTGCCTGCTGCAGGCCAGAGGAACCACATGTGAGCCTGGACGGGGGCCGCTTCCGTTTGGGTAGGAGTCCAGGCAGCCCTCTGCGCGGGCTGGGCAGGAGCAGAAGTTCTAGACCTTTAAGCCTGGCACCGAGCTAGGGGATCCTCCGAGATAAACGGGGAAACTTCCTAGACTTCCAGTGGTGTAAGGCCCTGGCATTTCATGTTCCTTTAGGCCGCACTTGCTTCGTGGGTTTGGAGTCTTTCTCAGTAACTCTGTTTCACTTTACACATTTCTGTGGCTTCATTTCTAGCAGAGGAAAATATTCACTTTTATGTACGCATGCACAAATTCAGTTACTTTTAATCCTGCCTTTTTCTCACACAGGGTTTTAGACAATGTAGGCAATTTACTTGGGAAAATTATTAATTCATTAATGATCTTTCCACCTTATGCAAGGGAATATAGCTAAAAAGTATTGCGGATCAACTGATTTGAGACAGAAACTAAATTTAAATTCATCTATTGTTTAAGACAAAAGGCCTATTAGAAATGAAGTATATACAAAATGCTGCAAGTAGTGTATTTGATATTTTCATGAGGAAATATAATGTAGTATGGCACCTAATGAAGAGGAACTTTGAGGTTAGACACACTTTAAGGTCAGTCCCAGATTTTTAAAATATCAGCTGTAAAATATTGGGCAAGTTATTGTTCATCTGTCATATTGGACTGTTGTGAAGATTAGCTGTAGAAGTGGACAAAATGCTTGGATAGTACCCGGCATAGAGGCGATGTTAAATGTATAATATTATTATAGTATATTTGCTTCTAAAAGTTTGTGTTTTCAAAAATTATGACACATGCATGCAAAGTAAACAAATATTATGCTCAAAGCAAGTCGGGACCCTTGGTTCATTTAAGGTAACCTGCTAGGAATATCTAAAAGAACATAGCTTAATAGTGTTACTGTGTGTACTCAGAGAATAAACCTGCACTTTCATGTGGAGTTTTATGATTCAAACCATTTACTACTTCACACTGGTATTTCTTGAATCTACAACCAAAAAGTGAGAATTTTTTTTTACAAGAAAAACAGCATGGTATACTTTGATTCGCTTTGTCCCAAAGTAGAAAGGATTGCCCTAAACTAACAAGCTTTTCCCAGCGTTCTCTGTTACTCTTGTGTTCTGCTGTGTGTGTGTGTGTGTGTGTGTGTGTTTATCTGTGTTCTGTGCATGTTCACCTACATCCATCACCTACCACAACCTGAAATTCTTCAGCTTAGTAGATTCATGGATGTTGACATCACCACCTTGGCCCCACAAACACTGTTCCTTGATTAAAGAACATCTTGACAGAAATTATTCTTCTTAACTGGCAATCTGTAAGATGTGATTCTTCCTGTTCTGCAGACTTTGCTGCTCATTAATATGGCGTTGATTTGAATAATAACACTTCTACTTCTTTTAGGTATTTATCAGAGAGAGATATTTCTATGTGGGAATTTTTTATAGTTCCTTGGTGATGAAGTAATTAGACATGTACACTGAAGTGAGACATGTTTGCTGTTAATTAACAATTAACTTCACATGACCACATGGTCCACAAAATGCAGATAGCCAGCAGCCTGATCACGGTGCTCTCTCCCGTCTGGAAATGGAGGGACCTTCTGGCCAGACGTGGCCAGCAAAATGTCTCTTAATACAGGGCTCTGCCATGGAATGTAGAGTTTCACACAGGGTATAAAGAATTCTGTTTCTCCTCCTGCCAGTGATCAAGGCTCCACCTTAAAGTTGTTTTGTTGTTGTTGTTGTTATCTTTTTTTCTCACTGCTTCCAGATCTAGGCAAATGCTGGGCACAGCATTGACTGTGATGATACATCCTGTCCAAGGAATACCTTCTGCTTCATCCTAGAAAGAATGACATTTCTTCAAGCCACACTTGCATTTTCTGTCTAATAATCCATTATGGTGATGGCAAGAACTCAGAATATTATAGGTCATGTTTTTACTGAAAATATTTTTTTTCTTGAAAAAGTCATGGCACAAGAAAAAAGAGGACATGCATGGCCACAGAGTAAATTTTTTCAGTTGCTAACACTTAATTATTTTGTGAAGACTCACAGAAGACAATTACTCTGTGACAGTTGAACGAGTGACTCCAAAGTCAGTATCCAGTTGAGATTTTAGATGTCTCTTCATCTAGGAAACATGTTAATACTGGGAATATCGAGTAATAATTCATTGGTCAGCCTTGCTTTAAGAAGAAAGTTTAGTTATTGAGCCAGTAATAGCATTTTTTTGATTTCTAAGAATTTATTTCCAAACCATTAATAGCATATGCACAGTTTGGACTGGAAGAACAGCTGTATTAGTGTGCATTGTGGAGAATTGGGAAAAAACTGCTGAAAACCTGTTATTTCAAGAATGTTTAAGTAAACAATTGAAATAAGCACATAGAACACTGAAGTACTTCAACTCATATACCACTACTGATATGAGAAGCTGGGATCTAGTTTTAACTGGTAAAATGACAGGACAATATTATGGTATAATTTGTATATTGAGATTTTAACACAGCTCCTTAATTGACGATAAGACTATGCATAGCCTTAAATTTCTTCTGTGTATTTGTTTTATTTTCTAACTATCTACAATGGACATGTATTACTTGCAATATGATATATCAGAACATTATGCATGTACTCAACTCTTATCAATTATATTTTAGTTAATAGGAGCATTTCAATTAACAGAAAGTTACAATATAAATTTACAAATTCATTAAGTTGCTTTTTTGTTTTACCACATACGGAAATCTATCATGTTAGTACGTATTTGTTAACCTCATTCTTTAAAAGCTATGTTGTTATATTGCCTAAATATACATTAATTGATACTTTATTGATGACCAATATGGTTATTTCAATGTTGCAATAAAAGTACTTGTATGTATGCACACACACAGATATATATACATTGTATATTTACCTTTATATATACCTTGTGTGTTCATATTGCATATATACATTTACAGGAGTATTTTGTAACAAAAGTTTCCAGTAATTTAATTGCTAAACTGGAAAGTATACTAATACATTAAGAAATATTAGAGCCTTTTCTTCAAAACATTACTTAAAAAGCTATCACCATGCTATTAGAGTATGCCTGTCATCTTTTTCCTAGTCCCTCAATTCATTGATTACTATTCATAGCTGTGTCATTTATAATGGAGACAATATCAAAATGAGTAACTATTTAAATGTAAATAAAATTAAAAATTTGGTTCCTCAGTCTCAGGAATCATACTGCAAGTGCTTAAGAGCTCTCTGAGACCACTGCCTACCAAAACAGAGAGCATATAGGAAACATTCCACTAGCTTAGACATACCTTTTTTAATTTTTATTTCACATTTTTTAAAGTTGAGTGTCTTTTTAAGCCTTAATTTTTAGTTGTTTCATTTTCTGTGAATGGCCTTTTCTTGTCTTTTGCTCATTTTTATATGTTAGTGTTGATCTTAAATATTTTACAAGATTGTTATGTCTTGAGTATTGATCCTTAATACATGTGTTGTGCAATTTTTCTCCCTATTTACTTTTCATCTTGCAATCATGTTTACAGCATCTTGCAACACAGAGGTTTGAATGCCAATGTGTGTTACTCTGTTTATCAGATTCTACCAATTTTACCACAAGCTACATTTTTATTTAAGTCGTGTTACATATACAGATACATGTAGGAAAATTAGAGCCGTACAATTCGATATTTTCATCTAAAGATATGAAATTATTTTGTAACTTAGTGATGGTACATATACCTGGTGCTACTCAGTTTCATGGTTGTAATTTGGACTCACTTTTCTGCTTATCAAAGTCAATTTTAGTTTTGGTTGCCATCCAGAGACTAGCCTAATATTTTTTTTGCTTTGTGTAATTCAAAATTTTATTTCAGTGAGGATTCATTTATTAATTTGACAAAATAACTCTTGGAAATACTAGCAGCAGGAATACTGAGAAATACCAAGCACGTAAAGCCACAAAAACAGCACAGGTTTGAGTTCTATTTAAGAAATTTCAGGGATCTCTAATTCTGTTTAATATAAAATCTAAACTTCTAACAAAATTTAATTTTTTAAAAAATTATTTGGAATTATTCATCAGCCTTTGCAGACTTTTACTGTCTCCGTATTGTCACTTTGTGTGTTATGAATTATTGTAAGACAGTGCTGCTTGTGGAGGTTATGACTGGCAGAACACCCAGCAAGCAGGTTTTATGTATCCGCTCCGGGAAACAAACGCCGTGTTCCTCTGTTCCAGTCTTCTCCGAATCTCGCCCTCACTGAAAGCATCAACTCCCATCTCCCCTTTGTGTCAATTCCTGCTTGCCCGCTTTGTCCAGCATTGGACACGGTTGCAACGAACCTCAAGTGTGGCTATCTGTTGGAGGGGCCCTGTAAGTCTGCTGCAGAGACAGGAGAAGCGATCACTCTGCTGTCCCCAGCTAGGAGTCTGGAACTCAGTGAGAGACCCCTTGCCTTTTACGCAACCCTCTCCGCATGGAGCCCATGACTGCGGGTTTGTAATCCCAGATCATCCAGAAAGAACTCCCGTTCTGAACGCCAGGCTGGTCTGCGCCCTTCGCGCACTATCCCTTTGTTTCTGAGCAGCTGAGTTCTGTGTTTTACCTGCAGTCATCCTCGGTGAGGCGGTGCATCCTTCCCTCACTTCCCGCTGCCCCAGCCCGGCCCAAGAATCTGCTAACCTGCGCGCAGACGCCCATCATTCCGAGCGCGACCAACCGGATGCCAGGTGCAAGCCGTATCACTGCCTCCCGCTTAGGCACCTAGGTTGGATTCTTGGTGATACCTTGAGTCCAACCCCAGAGTATTTCACTTTCCACAGAGTCAGGTTCATCTCAGTTTATTTGTCTTGATTTTTCCTGTCACCTCCCTATTCAAGTAGTTCAGACACTGACACTAAAGATTGTGAAATTGTCGTTTTTCCTTGCAAGTTTTCCTTAACTATTAAGTTATTTTTAAACATAGTTTGTAAGATTCATTCCTTGTTCTTAAATGGTGGGAATTATGCATTATTAAATCTCTCCTTGTAGTAGCCAAATTTTCAGGAAAGATCCAGATCCATGATTTGATAAATTCTAGTATACCTACGGAGTCAGAGTGTGGGTTATTTAAAGCAGAACCTGCCATTGCTTGCTGAAAACTGTGATTGCCCTATAGCATGGTGTCTTTTATGTAATATTCAAAAAACGTTCTCAGTTAATATGTGTGAATGGTACATAAAATGTACTAGTTAAAAAAACATTTTACTGTGAAAAGTCATGATTGTTATTCTCAGTTAGTTTTTAAATGAATTTCTCTAGTTTTTCCCCTGGAAATTCTTACTGCCTGTGAGATGTCAGGAAGACCTACTCCTCTCGGTACCCAGAGCTGTCTTTTCCGCACAGCACCGGAAGGGGTCAGTCACGCACAGGCCAAGCTATCCTCTCCGACCCTACTCCCCAACAGCCAACTGTCAGAGTGGTGCTGGAAAAGTCTCCTGTCACTTCCAAGGGACGGAGCAGCTGAATTTTGTTCTGAAAGAAAAGTCATTTTTCTAACAAGTGTTTTCAGACTTAGACATTTAAGAAATTTTTCCCCATCATCTCTGGAAAATTTTTATTTATTTCTGTGACATTTTCTTAGAAGCTTGTTTTAAGGATAAGAAACCTGGAGCACACAAGCATTAAGCAGATTAGAATTTTTTCTAAAAAAATGAGGAAAAAGCTTCTTTTTCAGATTCTTTCCCTCTGCTTTTTTCGTGGAGGGATAATTCTTTTCAGGAGCAGGGCTGGTGTGGTTACAATTGCATGGCGTGTTTTCCCCTAAACTTAGTATCAGTTGTTTTTCTAATCCAAAATACAACTCAAGGAAGTATCCTCTTGCTTCATGGTCTATTATTGATTTTACTTTAGGCAAGAACATGTGAAAGCAGGCAACTCTTGGCAATGAGCTCTAGCTATGATAAAATCTTTTCCTAACGAGATTATTTTTCCCTATTAAAAGACCAGACTGATTCATTTCACACATAAGGAGCCCTCTGGCCACCTTGGGGATCCTGACACTTGTATGATTGTTACATATTCAATTTATTCTGTTTTTTTTTAAGACACGTGTGTGCCTAACTCTCCAGGTCCAATGACCATATGATAAGATTTCACATGACATTTCAAGTGTTTCAAGTCCACCTGTGACAGAAAACTAGGAAGAAATTCTAATTTTCCATTCCTTCTCCGAGGAAGCTGATTTATTTCGAAATTTAGGGTAGGCAGACATTTTAGAGTAGTTTCATAGGGAAAAGTGCGGTCACATTTGTAGGTTCCCAGTGTTTGATACCGTCCTTGTTTTCCAGCCGGCAATACTCATTGATTACTGGCGACGTTTCTTTATGCTTTGTTAATTTGAGCCCGCGCGATTTATTAGGTGTTTCCTGCTGCTGCTGCAGCGCCGGCCGAAGGGAAGGAGCGGCAGATGCGCCGGCCCTGATGGGA
>RJWM01038485.1:0-16740 GCA_004363535.1 Dasyprocta punctata | reverse complement strand
GAAGAGTACCCCCGGTATTTGCTACATTGCCTACTGTCATCTTCCAAAGAGATGCTCAGGCTACCGGCCCCAGGCCTGCAAAATCAATGAAACAATACTAGCATTTAGTTACTCCATGTACCTTAGTTGCTGTCAATTTAGCCAGACCTCTGAACCAGCAGGTTGCTTACAGCGAGCAGGGGTGGAGTGGGGTGGGGGTAGAGAGCTGAGGGTGGGGGAGGTGGTGCCGGTAGGCATAAGGGAGGAGCATGCTTCTCTTCCTGGAGTCCCGCCAGTCGCACAGTCCCGGGAAAGGTAGACTAGTTGTCTTCTGCTTGGAGCCGCTCTGACCCAGCGAGTCAGTTCTCGAGAGACCCATCTGTTTCTCTCCTGGAGTCCACGCTGGTCACGCAGTCCCCTGGAAGGCAGATTAGTTTTCTTCTCTATACTTCTTAATTTACTTGGAATTTCTAAATTTTTTTCTCAATAAAGTTCAGTAGTTTCCAATGTATAACTCTTTTTCCTAAGTAGATCATATTTTGATTGTGTTTTTTAAATAAAATTACCAAGTTTCGACTTAAATGTCTGAAAAATTTCTGTTTTATATTTTAAAATTATTTTTGCTAGATAAAAATGTAGATTGTATTTTTTCAGTATTTTAAAAATATTGCCCCAAAGTATTCAAACTAATAAGAAATCAGTTGTCTAGTTGGGGTTTTATGTGTGTTTGGAAAATTTTCTTTGTATCACTGGCTTTAAGATACTTTATTATTGTGCTCCTATGTGTAGTTTTCTTCATATTTCTTGTGCTTGACATTCATTGACCCTCTCTATGTTTACAGTTTTCCTAAAATTTGGAAAACAAATGTTGAGCGTATTTCTACATATACATATACACTTTTAGACTTTTCTTCTTAAGAGATTCCAATTATAATTATTCTCTCTCTCTCTCTCTCTCGCCCTCTCTGTCTCTTTATATATATATATATATGCTTAAATGATATAGCATGATGAATTTCTGATACTCTGTTGCTGTTTTCCTCCACAATAGCGTCCTTTGATTTTTGTCTTGAATAATTTCTCACAATAAGCCTTCTAGATTATTAATTGTTTGTTGGTAATGTCTAAAAAATTTGACATTTGTTATTTGACAGCAGTGTCAATCCCAATCTGAAAATTTTTATCAGAAATATTGTATATTATAAACAGATGTTTAATTTGATTCTTTTAGAAATATATTTTCTATGTGTTTACTTAACATGTTTAATTGTTTCTCAAGATTCTTGAACCTACAGAGTGCAAGCATAATAATTCTTGGTACTTTGTTTAATTCTACCAACTGAATCATTTCTGAGATTTTTGTTGTTTTTTTTTTGTATTGTTTTTTGTTAGTTTGTTTGCTTGCTTGGTAAATTTTAGAGAATTCTAGACATTGTGAATTTTACTGTATTGTGTGATGTGTTGTTTAGTATTATAATAAATATTATTGATCCTTACTCTGAGATGTGGCTTAGTTTGATGAAAATAATTCAGATCTTGCTTTTAATTTTTGTTTGGTGGGGTTGGAGTGATAAATTGTGTAAGGATAACTTTTTCTCATTACCAAGGTGAGACATTTTGTATTACTCTAACTTATCTCCCATGAAATATGAGGTTCTTTTACTCTGACTATTCCAACAAGGATTATTCCCTCCTAGTAATGGGGAAAATTCATAATAAGGGTAATATAAGGGAAAGTAAGGTTTGCTTGATAAGAAATATGAACTATTACTGCATTTTAGAAAGAGAATGCTCACATATGAATAATACACAGATAATTAGTAAATAGAAAGGAGTTTTAACATGGGATTTGATGAGATGACTAGAATTTAATGTATGCAGATACATAGGTCAAAGGCAGAAAAGTAGATTGTCACCTCATGCTTTTACCACAAAGTTAATTCAGTCTGGATTAACTTTAAGGGTAAGTGTGGGAGAATAGTAAGAGGTTTATGGTTAAGGTTATAGTTAGAGTTAGGGTTAGGGCTATGTAGATGACCTTGAATACCAATGTGGAGATTGCCCTTGGTAATCAGAGAAAAGCTAATGACATTTCATGGATAGGGGAAAATGTGAATGCTAACATTCATCAACTTAACCTCAGTATCTGCGGTACTGTAATATGGACTGGAGACAAAAAAGGAAGTTAATATGAAACTAGAAGACTACAGTGCTCCCAGAGCAGGAAACAGAGTATGGGGTATGGGGGTGGGAAGTGAGTGGTTGGAAAGAAAAGGAAGAGAAAAGAGGCAGGAGAGGAGTTACCTGGTGTAAGTCAAAGAAGTTCAGCCACAAAGGGGCATTGTGGCTGGGCATGGTGCTACACAGGTGTAATCACAGCACTCAGCAGACTGAATCAGGGGATCACTGGGAATTTGAGGTTACCCTAGGCTATGTAATGAGTTCAAGGCCAGTCTGAACTACATAACAAGACTCTGTCTCAATGAGCCCTCCTCCAAAATCAAGAAAGAAAGAAAGGGGAGTTGTTTAGCAGTGTCAAGTTCTGTGGAGAAAATTTGGAAGAAGACAAAATGGCTGATTCTTAAAAGACATTTTAAAAACTTATGCACTGTCAATGATTAAAAAAATATTACAGTGGCTGAGGATGCAGTTTACTGGCAGAAAGTTTCCCTTGCATATGTGAGGCACAGGAAAAAAAGAAAAGAAAAGTAGAGAAAAGAAAAAAAAAGGAAAGGAAAGGAAAGGAAAGAAAAGAAAAGAAAAGAAAAGAAAAGAAAAGAAAAGAAAAGAAAAGGGCAAAATGTTTGTAGAGTAGGGGCACGATACTTAAGTGTATCTCTACTGGAATAATATAGGGGTAGTATTTGGTATCCACAGCTATTACTATATATTATAGGCATTGGCTTGACACAGTTTCAAATATTATCCATAAGTTTTAATAATTGTTTTTAGATCTTCTTTTTTTCTTTTTCTTTTTCTGTTTTCTTTTTCTTTTGGTACTGGGCATCAAACTCACAGCCTTGCGCCTGCCAAACAGGCGCTTAGGCCACTGAGCTAAATCCCTGGCCCTGTTTTTTTGATACAGGGCCTCACTATGCAATTCAGGCTAGCCTTGAGCTCACTTTGTAGCCCAGGCTGATCTCAAACTCACAATGATCCTCCTGCCTCAGCCTCCTGAGTGCTGGGATTAAAGACATGCGCCACCATGTCCAACTAGGTTTTGTTTCGTTCTGAAGTAAGCAGAAGTTTCTTTTGCTGCTACTAATTCAGAATACTGCTAAAGGTGTCTAAACATACGTACTTAATGATTAGTTTCTTGTGAAACCAACTGCAATAAATAGGCATTTGTGTGGTTTTTTAAAATACAATCATAGTGATTTTGTTTACTTAAAAATTTTGACCTTTTACACTATATAGGATGAAGATGCTGTTTTGATGTGAAACAAAAACATAACCAGAATATTTTCAGTACTCATACCCACTTTTTTGGTAGACATATGCCTAGCATCTACTATTTTCTAAGGGGAAGAAAGAGATCAACAATTAATTTAAGAAAAGAAAAACTTGATTAATTATTCTAAACTGTATGATAAATCACATCCATCATTCAGATAGACAACCTTCCTAATACTATTCCCTCTTAAACTGTTACTTATTGAACAAGACATTACATCATATTGCCTTGAATTAATCAGTTACATAGAAATTATTGGAAAAATTTATGCACCCTGACAATTACATTCTGTCCTATGAGTTGACTTCTAGTAAATGATTGAAATCAATAAACTTCTATCAGTAAATCTCAAGAAAAATATCACAAAACAGTTTAACATTAAATTAGACAATTAAGAAACTGAGAGATTATCATTATAAAATATAACCTCTTGATAAAATATAGAGACCCCTAGAATACATACACCTATAATATGCATGCCAAACAAGATTGGATTTAATCATAGATTAAGGAAATGAAAAGTCTTAACTATCTGAATGTGTCCTGAGTCAGGATATTTAACCTGTTTTCTATTGTGGTCTCAGAAATATCTAATAAAACTATAGTAGAATATTTTAATGTATAATCTATGTTTTTTATAATATTGGATTTTATTATTTTTAGTCACAGATTATTCTAAAATAATATAATAGAACCAGTTAATAAGTCTTTTGAGTTCCCTGCATACTGATTCATTTTCTAAGCTTTTATTTAGTGCCTTTTATCCTTCACTTGCATGTTTGTCTGGAGATACAGAGATTATCTGAATTTTTGTCTGTAATGAGTCCACCTTTCATTTGGAGCAGGTCTTTGATAAAATATTTCTATGAAGTGTGAATTCTGCTTGCTACATTTAACTTATGAAGACAATGCTTACTAACCTTGATAAGGAAGTGAGTCATTACTAGTGAGAACAATCAGGAGAGTCAAAACGGAGAGAAAGTAGAAGAGCAAAGAGACATTTATGGATGCAAACAAAACAAAACCAAGAGCCAGCATAGGAGCTTGAGGCACCAGTGTGTCTTTCAAGTGCTAGATTCCTTCCAGGAGCTGGTGAAAAGTTCATAAAAGGGTGTTGAGGAGGAGTTAGTGGCGAAGAGGACGGACTGTAAGGAGAAAAGTGATCTGAGACCTGGAAAAACATACTGCTCAAATATAGTCTGACCTATAGGTCTTTTAAAAAATCATCCAGATTAAAGGCTTTCAACAGATTTAAAAATATTGCTGTTGACCCATTGTTGAATATTTAATTATACCATGAGAAAATAACTAAAAATGGGCTGTTAATGCATTAAGATATTCATAAAATGTGATTTACCACTAGGATATACTGGAGGCAATACCACATACTAGAGATCTACCACCAGGAAATACTGGAGATGAGTATCCACTCAAAGGGATTCTTAGGCAAATATAAATGAAGTTTCCAAGTAGAGCCACCCATATGATCAGAAGATTTTACAAACAGTGCATTTTGGGGTGTGCAACTCTTGTCCACCTTGTGGGCAAGGGGAGAGAAAATGCTTGACCACCTGGTTGACTGCAAATCTTATGGGTGCTTGGAATTTTAATGGATAATGTCCTTTTATGATTATTGACAATCATTATTGTTATGTAACTTTTGATTATAATAGCATGCAAATATGAAAACATTAAAAATATTTAGATTAGCATAGGAGACATCAGATCTGAATGAAGGCATGTATTTGTAATTCATTTTACTCTGCTTTACCATCCTTCTCCTGATTTATCTGAGAAAAATCCTATTGTTCCAAAGAGTTTGTGAAGTCTCCCAGCTGCCTCCAGTCACCAGCACTTTGTAGACTTGATACAATATTCTACCCCACTTACTAAAAACTCTTTTATAGTCTCTTAACACTTTTGGTTTTAATCCTGCCTCACTTGAATTTCTGTTTTCTTCTTCTTCTTTTTTTTTTTTCTCTTATTGAAAGTCTCAGGGTGTTGAGGAAGTCTTGATTTTCAGGTACAGCTCAGGAAAGGACTTGAAAGGTGGTTCCTTAACATCAGAGGAGAAAAGTTCCCACAAGAAGTGGGATTAAGTGTTATTTTCTGTTTGATGGACTTCGCCATGAATGTTCCCAAATTTCATTAATAAAACTGTGATACTCTCCTCGGTGCTTTTCAAATTGAATTTCATGCTGCTCTGTTTTCCTGGCAGTTACATACTGCTGCTGAAAAAGGGAATTTCACTAAAATCCCACAGTCTCTGATGAGTATACATAGGGATTTTGATATATTTGTGTTAGGAGAATCAGGAATAATTTCTCCTTGACTTCATTATTTAAATTAGCTTTCACATGATTTTTTTGTAACTAAAGTAGTAATATGCCACATCAGACATTTTATATTTAAGAACCATGTAGATGAAAAAGAAAGTATTGTAAGAAAGGCAAGTGAATGCAAGAAGATCCTACTATACTTTGTTCATCTCCTGATGAAAATGAATTTTTTGTGGGAACAACTATGTAAGCCATTTTGTTTATGATTTGACAAAAAATACATAAGGGATTTTGAAGATCCTTAATGTGCTTTTTTAAAAAAATAAATCCTCCTGCATCATTTGAATCATGGTTTTGAGTTAAAGTTTCTCATTTTGGTACCCTATTTTGCAAAATGTCTATTCCTATATACCTGTATTTGTGAGAACAAATATCTGTCAATGAAAAAATGTGTATATATGTCAGATTTTCATTATAAAAATAAAATATATAAAGAATCATTTTTTCCTATTAAGAAGGAGGTCCTAATTTTACAAAAGTATAGACTGTATTGCTCTGATTATTTTTTTTACTACCATAGTCAATGGTTATAGGCACAGGCAAAGGCAGATCAAAAATACCACGTGTGGGGTGTAAGAAACAAAAGTAGGCCAGAGCACTCCCTTTCAGGCATTCTCCACCTTCATTCCTTCTACTGCATCTGTTCTAGTGTTGCTAGAGTTTAAGATGTTCCATAATTCTTTAATCTAATAATATTTTTATAATGTATCTACCTCACAAGTGATCACATAAGAAGCCCAGATAAGAGGATTTGGTGGCTGAATTGGAATGAATTTTCTATTGTTTAGGTGATGCAAAAGTTTCAAACATTTTCTTATTTTTTATTCCAAGAATTCTCCAGATTTTTGTCACTGGCCAGGTACATTCCCTTTATGTACATGGAATAAATATGCAAAATAGACTGAAATCAAATGGGACAGATAGAGGAGCTAGCAGTTTCCTCAGTCATGTGGCCCTGACCAGTATTTTCCAGAGATACTCTCCTCTGTGTGTACATCCTGAGGGTTTCATAGTTAAACTCAGAATGTGCTTTCTAGTTTTTATTCTTTTACATTTGCAATCATACTTGCACCTTAAAAGTTGTAGTAACTGAAGCATTTGAAATATCTGTTTAATATTGTTTAATTTACTGATTCTTGAACATTGCTTACTGTGGAGTTCTATAGAGCACACTGGTGGAACACATTTTGAGAAAAATTGAATCAGTGTTATTTTTAATGTCTCTGTCGTTGTTCTATTTGGGAATAAATTTTTCATCATGATCCACCATACACACATATGTTGTAAAACAGGATTTTCATAATTTGCTCTTCAAATGTGTGATGCAATCTGATGTTTCCTAGGATAGTTCATTTTGTTTTTAAAATGTTGGTACCTATTTGAAGCTATAATTCACTGATGAATGGAGTTTGCAGTTTGGTACCACATTGTCCTTGAAAACTTGTGAACTTTGCTCTATGTCCTTCATAATTTCTTCTTCTTTCAAGGGTTGTGCATCTGGTGTTTGCAGCAGGCACCAAGACTTCATTCTTTCCAAAGGGGCTCACTTGTCATCATACAATATATGTTGTTCTCCTGCAGCATGCGTGTTGAAGAACCATAAAATACTGTCCCTGATTCTTTGGTCATTTAAGTTAGCTTTCACTTAATTTTAGTGATCTTGATTGAGGAGGAGGAATTTACATGTATACGAACATGTACATGGGGCTCAATAAAATACTAAAGTAGAACAGTTAATGGATTCCTGGAAATAAACTTAAAGATACAGAAAACAATATTATTATCTGTTTTGCTAAATAATATTCCTCAAAAATCCATGTATTTTATTTGAATTTTCTTAAAATAACCAATGTAATTTAATTTTAACATAACTAAGGGTTGTGTTTTTTGTCTCACACTTTTCAACTTAAAGAAATAAATTTTTACTTTGTTTAGATAAAAAGTTCCTTTCAAATTAAGCAGATTCCTTTATGCCATTTGAAGATATAAATGTCTTTATAGATTTTTCACACCCTCTCTCTTTTTCTTAAAGTGGAGCTGGCAAGACATGCATCAGTCTATGTTCATTGGTTATAGTCCATGGTGAATTTTTTTGGAAGCCTGTGTATTTGCTAAAGGAAAATTTCTTTGTAATTCTTAAAATAGTCTCAGACATTAAAAGATCACATTATAAAGTATCATTAACTCAGTTTTCTCATGGTTGCTCAGTTGTCTCATAGAAGATTTTATAGACTACATAAAAAGAGAAAAGAATTGCTTTGCAACTAAACCTTATAGCTTCAACCAGAAGCTATTTTCAGGAAAGGCCTGGGAGGCGGAGAATTGAAAAGCTGCAAATATGTAGAAAGAGACTGGCATATGTTTAAATCATATGTTTCTAAAGTTTGACTGAGCATGAAATTTCATTTTATAAGAAGGTGCCCTTGAGAGTAGAGGAAGAAAATGTTGGGCCACCTGTTTGTCTGATGGCAGCCAAGCTTGGAGACAAACTCCTGGTTATCTGAGGTGTAGCCAGCATAGCCTCAGATTCAGTCCTAAGGGTGAAAAGCACGTGGGTCTTCTGAACATTAATGAAGAGACAGATAACATTTCAGGCCATCTGCTGAATTTTCTGGGGTCCTAATGTTTTTCTCTGCTGTGGACATTCTCTGCTTTTCTTACTTTTTTCCTATTCCAACTTTAGGATCACCCTGCTCTCTTTATTGCTTCACATAGATCTTCACTAGAGGCTTTCCCAAGCTTTGCCAATTTCTTTTTTACTTTTATTAGAAACTTGATGATGTTATATAGCCCACAGTCTCAGGTGACACTTGAGCATTTTTTATGTTATTCAGTCTTCATGAATTGAGGTTCAGTAATTGCTTGACTCATTCTATATGATGGGAGAGGAACAAACAAAACTAGACAGTTTCCTTAAAATAGATAAATATTTCTCAATTTCCAGTTTGTATCAAGCCTAAGAGAACCAGAGTTGCTTGAGTATTTCTTCCATTCCTAAGTAGCAGAAACATTTTGCCTTGAAAATGCCTGGCAGGGGAAGCTTTAACTCATTTTAGTCTGTCTTTACATCATTTGAATGATTGAGGTGTTAATGAGCCTTTGTAAAGGCAGGACCCAAATATAATTGTGCTGGATTTATTTTTTCCCAGTGTGGTATATGTTGCAGAACACATACTGTGCTGCATTTTTCTGGAGTGTGTCTTTTTTTCAAAAGCACAGCTTTGATAATCTCTTCACCTGAAAGGAATCCTGCCAGGGGCTCTGTGCTGGAGCAGCCCCGCAGTAAGCAAGCTTTGTGTAGTGAGCTGATGAAGATTCTGCCCTCAGGAAACAGTTTACTCTCTCACTCTCTCGAGGCAGCATATAAATCAGGAGTGAAAATGGCAAAAACAGAAAAGCCCCCCAAACTCAAATATTTTAAATTCACATTAAAAACATTTTGACAGTGTCTTCTAAGGATAAATGTGTCTATTACGGATTTGTTCACACGCTAGTTATAACTGTCATAGGTCGTTTTCACTGTCATCACCTATCAGGTATTTTTAAAAATATCCATCTGTTTCTGTAGTTACTGAAATATTCAGTTTTCTCAAGACACTATGATTGTATTGGATCTGTCTGGTATTGGAAATGTTACCAAGAAGTGAATTCACTGAATTCCCTGTTAGAATCCACTGATTAAGGAATCTTCATGTCAAGCAATTTTATCTATCCAAATGTGTTGGAGTGAGATACGTGTGATAAAATCCTTGAATGTAGAGTACAATGAATAATGCTTTCCAACACAAGGTGCTCATTCATGGAAGACCTTATCTATGGAGAGTAATGCATTCAAATGCCCCCTGTTCTTGCCTGTCACTATCATTCCTTAAAGATCTTCATTCTCCCCTTGGCTGCCTTAGCCTTCTGCATGTTAATGCAGCTGATTGTGAGGTACCCTTCATGGTACCAGAGTTGATCCTAGGAATCAGGTAATTTCTGAGTGTTTGGCCTATAATACACAATCGCCTGACTCTCTGGATTTGAGAACTCCATGAACTCCACACTAACTGCACTCACTTTCTCATCTCAAGACTTTTATTTTGCCCCTTAACTGCATAGGTTTCCATCATGATTAACCAATCCCATCTGACTACTGCCTAGTATGAGCTTAAAAGTGCAAAATTATAATGGATTGTCCTATTGGGGGATAGTTCATAAAGAGGTAGTCTGAGATAAAAATGGCAGACATAAAGATGATTGTAACTTCATATGTCATTTCTCACTACAACATTTGTGTCCTGAAATCTGTATCATAAATATGAATGAATAAGCAAAGTATTTTTGTCCAGGAAGTGCCCTCACCCTAGTTGCACACATGAACCACCATAACTTACTAATACACCTAGGCTGTGGAGTCCCTAAAAATTCATATTCATCTGTCTTGGCAAGATGTACAAAAGGAAGCCTTACCCATATTTTTTATGCACTCAACACAGATGAAAATGTGACTTGTACCCCAGAATCTCCCAAATTCTTGATTGTTGGCATATCTCAAAAATTTTTTGCCCATTGCTCTTTGGTTGTTTTTATGGAAGGGAAGGCAGGATGAACTCAACAATATAATCCTTATTGCAGTTTTCCTTCAGGTCTTTGCTTAGGTGTTCTTTATTTTAGACCTATTTCTACAATGTAAATATGTGGTAACATTATATTTTAGATTCTGGCATATATTATCTTGGCTCTTACTATTTTTTGTACTAACTTCATAAG
Source organism: Dasyprocta punctata (assembly GCA_004363535.1). Taxonomy (NCBI): domain Eukaryota; kingdom Metazoa; phylum Chordata; class Mammalia; order Rodentia; family Dasyproctidae; genus Dasyprocta; species Dasyprocta punctata. The sequence continues at coordinate 6,216 of RJWM01038485.1, read as the reverse complement.
ATTATTGTAAGTATTAAATAAAATAGTATGTGTGAATTAGGCTTATTACAGCCATAATGGTAACCTCACAATACCCATGTCTAATCTTTTTTTTTTTTTTTTTGGTGGCACTGGGGATTGAACTCACAACCTCGCACCTGCCAGGGCAGGTGCTTAAGCCACTGAGCCAAACTCCCGGCCCTGGTTTTTTGAGGCAGGGTTGCACTATGTAGCTCAGGCTGGCCTTGTGCTTCCATTGTAGCCCTAGCCGGCCTCAAACTCACAACGCTCCTCCTACCTCAGCCTCCCAAGTACTGGGATTAAAGGTGTGTGCCACTGTGCCTGGCTTCCCATGTCTAATCTTAATAGATACTTAGTTCTCTCATTCATAAAGGTCTAGGATGTTGGTCCACAACTGGTGTGACTTCTCGATGGATCAGGGCCTCTACTCCTTCCTTCATATCCCACTGTCATAGCAGGGTACTGCCTTTGCATGTGAGGCTAAATGTGACTCAACACCAAGTTTGTGTTCTAGGAATCAAAGGACAAAAAGGGAGATGGGGTTCTCCTTTTTTTTGTCAAGTTTGATTCTAACTTTTGTCCAGACCATAGTCACATGGACACATCTAGATACAAGGGAAGATAACCATAGCCCATAAGTAGATTATCATGTGTTCAACTAAAACTGATATTACTATAGTAGGAAAGAAAAGGTATTCTGGGATCAACAATTTCTTTTTGCTAATTTCATAAACTGTGATTAGCAGACAGTTACTTCTGAATAATACAGTCTTCGTTAATAGATTTCCAAGTTTATGTGCTCATATTTTTGATTCACTTAGCATCAAGTATACTTTGTATGCTTCTAGTAGCTTGCTTCCAGGGCTATATGTTCATCTGATTATCTGCATAGAATAGCTCAACTGCTACTAGCAGATAGGCACAGATAACCACTTCATGTTCTGATGGCATACATGAAACCAGAGATTCCATGAGAGAATTGATTCAGTATCCAAGGGCTTCTGTTGATAAATTAATTTCTGTCCAATTCATCTAGAATGGTAACAATTCTGTATTATCTTAGAAAAATTGAAAAAATATTGATTAAAATAGTGATTTGCTGGGTTTGTGGTTCAGTTTAGTGCAATACCTATAGAAAGGGGACTTGATTCATAGAAGACCCTGACAAGATAAATGCACATTTGAACAGTCCCCATATTATAACATATTTTGTCAAGCTCATAGTCTTCAGAATCTAAATGTTAATGTTCGGAAGTGTCATTCTTCAGATGTCAGAATCATGAGGCACAAGCTTATCTTTTGCTTTTCTTTAAGAACTGAACTACTGGTCAGTTGAAATAGAATGAGCATAAAAATTAATGCAGGAAAAAGATATTTATATTTAATAATTTGCATATTCTACACTTATATGTGAATTATTTTGGGTAGCTTAATTCTTATCTGACATTTACTTCATAGGCATGAGTTATATAAGAGTGATTATTAGTTGGATCACTAAGAGTTGGTTGTCAAAACTGTGACAGCAATATATCTGATTGTGATGTCATTAAATGGTCCTCCAGGCTAGAACATACCATGATGTATCATTTCCATGTCAGCCATTTTCAGTCCTTTTTCTTGGCTGATTTTAATATTAATATTTTTCTCTGAAAAGAATAGACACAGGACAGTCTTATACCATCCAGAACAGGAGAGACTGGAATCTCTATGTAGTTGTAGGGACACCTTGGTTAATTTTTTTCTCCTTAGAATTCTCTTTTATTCTGTATGTTACAATTCTGTCACTTAGTTATTAATACATTATTTTTGAACAAGTGTAATATAATTATCTTGATCTAATTTTGGTGATTAAAATACAACATAATAATGTCTCCCTTGGTGTCAGGTTATTATCTTTATATATGAGATGGTCATACATGCCCTCTTTGATTATTTCTACTTTTATTCTTAAATGTATGACTTTACATTTGGGGTTGGAAGCTACAGCAGTTAGAGTGGAGTTCAATTTGATTGACATTGGCTTCCCCAGGGATTGGTGGAGTACGATTCTAGACCTTGGATTCTGTCTGTCTCTTACCTTATTGATCTGGCACTGCTCTCCTTCTCTGCTTTCCTGTTACCATGAGTTAAACATCTTTGTTCCACCACCTTCTTCTACCATGGTGTCTCTGCCTGCCTATCACAAACTGAAGCCATGAGCAAATTAAGCCTGTCCTCTATTAAATTGTGGGTGTGGGATATTGTGTCACAGCCATGAGAAAGCTGACTAATAACAGAAATAACCTTGTCTTCATGTACTAGTCATACCTTAAAATGAAAAACGTATTTTCTGTTATATGAAGAAAAAATAAAATTGAGATAGCATGTAATCATAATTAGATGGCCATCTAGGCTGGTAAAAGGACCCTTTCTCTTTTGTTTTTTGTTTTTTGTGTTTTTTGTGCTTTTTTTTGTTTTTTGTTTTTTGCTTTTTTTTGTTTTGGTAGTGGAGATCAAACTCACAACCTTGTGTTTGCCAGGCAGGCACTTACACCACTGAGCCTAATTTCCGGCCCCTGGGACACTTTTTTTAGTAGATTTGCTCTAAGATGATATTCACACTGGTCTAATATTCATTACCAATTCCTCCTCTGTGTTGGATTTTGTGTGATTGACCTGTGTCTATTCCCTTCAGGGAACAATGTCAATATAAAATCTCCTAAAGAAAGGGATTGCAGATAGCCAACATAGAAGTACTATGATCCTGTATCTTCATAGAAAAAAAAATAAAAAGAATATTGTATAAATATTTATTTTCAGATGTATTACATGATATCCAAAAACAAGGGACATTTTTGTAACGTAAAATATATAACACTCGTTAAAACAACTAGCTATTAGTTGGGCGTGGTGGCACAGGACTTTAATCCCAGCACTTGGGAGGCTGAGGTAGGAGGAGCGTTGTGAGTTCGAGGCCAGTTTGGGTTACAACGTGAGCACAAGGCCGGCCCGAGCCGCATAGTGTGACCCTGCCTCAAAAAAACGAGGGCTGGGAATTTGGTTCAGTGGCTTAAGCACCTGTCTGTCAGGCGTGAGGTTATGAGTTTGATCCCTGGTGCTGAACACCACACACATTCACACACATATGTATCAGTTTGAATGGTTTTTGCTTGATGTAACAATACCACACTTCTTATCACATGGCAATTTCAGAGAGATTAACAAAATTGCTCAGTGTCAACATGGCTCAGAATGTCTCTCTGTGTATTCCACTATATTCAGTTTGTGGTTGCTGACTGGCTACATGTGGGCTACAGGCAAAGAAAGACAACTCACCCTATGTGTAAATATCCCCAGGCATGTTGGCCTGACACACAGTCTAAGGTTTACCAAGTTTAATAGTAAATAATAGAGTGGTTTTTGCTTGGAGAAAAAAGGTTGTTTTCTTAGAATACCCAAATAATCATGTAGGGAAATCGCTATTGTTTTATTCTGTATGTCCCTACTCTAAATGAAACATTGTCTTTGTCTATTTGAACTCTAGTAGAAACTGTTAATGTCCAGGTCGCTATTAAACATTTAAGTGTTTGCAGCAGCATGATTCAGAATAGGGAATGTATTGAATATCAGTACACCAAGTTATTTTTTTATTATCCATTGTCAGAGGAAGAGTAGAATTTCCTTAATAAATTGTGTTGAAATAAACACCTTTAGTACAAAATGTCAACAGGAACTTTTTCTCCTTGGAAATTTCATCTGATCCCTCATAATTAGCAATTAAAATAATGACCAATGACACTTCTATACAAACACCTGAATACCTGATTAAATTCTGAGCTCAAAAAGTGATGAGTTGGTACCATCCTTGAGTGTGCTGGTCCATTTGTTTATCCTCATAGTTTCACTCAATTGTAGCCTAGGTCATACTGGAAAAAGAAGCAAAGGTGCTTTCTTCACCAAGTCTTGTCATTATTTATTATCCATTGGGTACACTTATCTACAAAGCTGAATGCTATTAATAATAGAAATATGACCAAGTCATAACTAACTCCCAAAACCAGTGTGTAACATATCCACCTTAGCACTTTGGACTATAGTCATAATATGGCTTTTATGGAAACCAAAATGTATTTCAAGATAATGTAAATGCTGTTTTTGAGATGATAGTGGTCAAGTAGTATATACACATTTAAACAGCCTTGCTACTGTTTACTTTAAAAAAATTGACTCGAATAGAGTGAAAATCTGGGAAAAGATGTTTGTTACAATAACCAGTACTAAAAGCTCAAAGTAGATCAGATTAAAAATATTATTCCATTAATTAACAATAACACAAATGTTTCATCATTTTTACTATATATATATATATATATATATATATATATACACACACATTTGTCTTTTTGAGACAGGATCTCACTGTGCAATTCAGGCTGGCCTTGAACTCACTTTGTAACCCAGGATGGTCTCAGACTCGCAACAATCCTCCTTCCTCAGCCTCCCAAATGCTGGGATTATAGACTTGCGCCACCATGCCCAGCTTATAATGATTTTTTAAAATTTTATTTTGTCTTTTTCTTTGCTATTTCCTCTTTAATCAAATTAAATCCACTCGCTTTTCAAGTACTCACCTGGATGTGTCATCTCCCATGATGCTTTCCATGGTTTTCCTTTATCTTACTCCAAGTATGTGTTCATTACACATTTATTCTTTAGTATGTTGTCACTCTGGTTTCCCTCAAAGGTAGATCTGGGAACAAGGCTGTGAGATTTACCAAGTTATAACATGGGGTTACCATTTAAATTAGTATTTCAGATAATCAACAAGTAATTTTAGTGTATTTTTGTATACTATCTGGATCATCTTATAATATTTTATGGTGCATATAAAAAATAAAATTTCATTAACCTTTATTTTATTTGACAACCTTAATTAAGGGAAGTTCATACTGAAAGGCAGTTAAAACACTCTTGGAGTATTCTAGGTGCTAGAGACCACAGATGAAACAGTGATCAGTTAATAGAAAGAAAGGATTAAAAATAGGCAGTATGGAAAATTAGCAGAAATTGGAAACTGATGAACTATAAATGGGTGAAGTTGAATGGTTAACATTCCAGTTTAGTGAAACAGATTGATTGCTGTTCAACCCTGTTATGGTTTGTATCTAGATGTCCCACCAAAACCTCATGCACTTTCAGATGGGGCTTTTGTGGAGATAACTGAATCTAGAGTTTGTAATAGATTCCTGGTTCAATGTTAGGATTAAGGGTGGGTGATTGCTGGGATCAGTTCACTCATTGGATTGGCACTACACTTGTCCCAACTGTCTGGATAAAATAAACGGGACAGAAAGAGGCTTGTCTCTCCCTTCCCTGGCTTGCTTTCTCTGTCTTCTCCTGCCATGAACTGTTTGTCTTCTATGATTTTCCTCTGCTAAACCACCCTACTTGGGAGCCAGCAGATTATGGATTGAAACCTCTATAAACTATGAACTAAATAAATCTTTCCTTCTTTAACTTTGGGTGTTGGGTATTTTGTTGCAGCAATAAGAGAAAGTAACTGAGACACACCCATTGTATTTTTATATTCCTTTCATCTGTATAATCTTTCTGAGTGGGCAATTCTATCTACTAACATCTTGGGCTAGTAATATGATGCAACTGGTGTGCCTGGGATCACTGGTAGATGTTGTTACTTACTGTGTAACCCAAGATAAGCTGATTTCTCTGGATCTCTTGTTAGTTATGTGTGATAAGAAAAGTACCAAAAATATGTACAGCACAGTCAATTACCATTATTTGTTATAATATTTGACTTTTCATTTTTTTGTATCTGAGGTTTCTAAGTTTTCTATAATGTACGAATACACACACATACATTCATACATATTACCTTTTCAGGAGAATTGTAAAAGGCTATTAATATGCTTTTTTGAAACTATAATGTTTATCAAGTATAGGTTTATTGATAAATTTTGATATTCCAAAATTGCACTGAATTAATGCATACATTTGTGAATTGGGACATATCTACACACATGATATTAACACTATCATCAAAGTACTAAACATGTTCATTGCTTCCCAAAATTTTATGTGTTTTGGTTTGTTTATTTGTTGCTTCTGGGTTTTTTTTTTTTTTTTTTTTTTTTTTTTTTTTTTTTTTTTTTTTTTTTTTTTTTTTTTTTTTTTTTTTTTTTTTTTTTTTTTTTTTTTTTTTTTTTTTTTTTTTTTTTT
>RJWM01038484.1:0-16695 GCA_004363535.1 Dasyprocta punctata | reverse complement strand
TTCTTTTATGTATGATCATACTTTTATGCTTTATTGGTTTCACTCTGAACTATTTTGCTTGGTTATATTAGATCTGATGTTATGGGTAGTTATTTCAATGATAACAAGAGGTACTCTAAGGGGAAAAGAAGGAAGGAAGAGAAAAGGAAAAAGACATAAATTTATAAATACTCATAAATAAGACAGTTAAAAAAAAACCCGTATTGCTAAATACAATAGCTATTGCAAAAGAAAAGTTAATATACCTGAATTGATGAATCTTACATGTCTATATCTGTCAATATCCCCAACCCTTAGGAAGGTAATGATATACAATATTGTAACTACTGCCAAACTTCAACCACCTCAGTGTGTAAACCTACAATGTTATCGTATCAGATCTGTTGTTGTTGTTTGTCTGTCTTTTTTGACTTTTATTTCTAGCTTCTGTATCTATTTTCTCTTAAATAAAAAAAAAAAAAAAAAAGATCTAGAGTTGTCAGCTTCTCCTTTAAGAACAAAATAAGAATCTGATGGCACGATCCCAGCATTCCAGAGGTAGGGGAAGCATTCTTCACTCTATCTTCTCCCTAGACAGATACATAGAGCAGCTCCATGAGGACTCTTACAGGTAAACAGCAGCAGACAGTGAGGGGAATATTTCTGAATTCCAAGTACCACTGACCTGGTGCTGAGTTCACACGTGTTTCCATATCCCTTGGACTGAACTCAGTGTGGCTTTTAAAAAGGAAGTGGCTCTCAGCACATGGACACAAAGGGCTCCAGAAAATTACCTCTGGTTTTGACTCCAGAAGCATGAGTGAGAAACTCAACTCTCCATTTTTTCCTCTCTCTTAAAATACCAGGAATGAATGCAGGGTCCTGGTACTGAGTTACATTCCCAAGAAATTTTTGTTGTTTCTCTTGAGATCCGGTCTTACTAAGTTGCTTAAACTGAGCTCAAACCTGCAACACTCCTGCCTCAGTCCCCAGAGTACTGGGGCTAGAGGCCTGTGTGGCTCCATCTGGCATCTACTTATCCATTTCCTTATTTAATAGTTTCCTAAATGAGAGAAATGAACTATTGCTATATGCACCAACTTAGAGGAATATTGAACCATTATGCTGAGTGAAAGGAGACAGGCTCAAAAGGCTAAAAACTGTATTACCCCATTTATATAACATTCTTGAAAAGACAAACCTCTAGTGAAAAAGAAACTATTACTAGTCACCAGAGCAAGGATACAGGCTGGTGGTTGTCATGCAGGTATCATGAGGGAGTCTGGGGAGAAGTATGGCATTGCTACCCTTCCTGAGTGGGTAGGAGTCCCAGAAGTTTAAGAATGTTCAAATTTGAGACCTGTACGCAAAAAAGTTACTGCAATTTTTAAATGAAGGAAAAAAAAGCTGTTGCTTACTTAAAAATAAATTTGCTTCCTACATATAAAGACAAATGATTCCAAAGAATTCCCGAGGAGCTACCATGATGATATAAGTGCAGTTCATACTGTGGGCATGTTGCTTGGGGTCATAAGGAGAAAAATATCCACTAGCAGCAGTCATTTAGTTCATGATTCAGTCACTGTCCTGAGTCCCCAGTTGCCAGGCAGAAGCAATCATCCTAGCAGTTTTCCAAAGAGGAAGGGGTACTGCTCAGTTTGAGCACATGGGCATGCTGATGGCTTGGGGTGTCCATTCCTACAGAAGAAAGGGCCACTTCTTGTTAGAGAAATTTTCAAATGATGGCAGGTGGTGACAGGGAAGAGCTGGCTGGCAAGACCATCTGTGAAGTTTCCAAGTGGCCTCACAAGATGGAATTATCTTAATGAATTCACTACAATCCAGAGAATGACCCTTGCCTTTTGGAGGGGGTCAAAGATTTGATCTTGTCGTTGTCTCTGAGTTGATTGAATGCAAAGAATATCATGAAGATCCTTCATAGCATCTATGGTTGTTTAAAATTGTGAGCTGACATTCTTTCTTAGAATTATCTGACTTCCTTTGCCAGGGCTCATGGTTAAGCAGCTGCCTTTTGGTGGTTCATTTATTCATCATTTCCCTACACATTCCCGAGCACCTTCAACATGACAGACATTACACCAGGTGCTGGACATACAAAGATAAATAATTTATGTGTGCTGCTTCCAGTGACTCATTGCCTTCTCAGAGGTCTTGCTGGAGGCTAGTGAATGTGACGACCAACTGACAGGTATTCTGGGCCCTATGGCAATGATTTTCCACATTGTGATTTAACAAAATAAAGTTAGATGGAATCAGCCACTCTCTTGTGAATTCTTCAGCAAAAATCATTATTCCTGACTTTGACTACACTGACAAAAAACAATAAAACCCCAAGATTATACCAGACCTGATGACTCCAATAAGGACCCCTGCCCTGTGAGATTCCAGCCTTTATCATAACACTAATGATCTACTTTAGAACTTAAAGGGCAATTATTTTTCTTCTCAACTCACACCCAGTGAACTTTACCAGCTCCTAACTCTCTGTACTTATTCTCTCTGACCATGCATCATTTGGCCTATTTAGGCTGCTAACTGAGGCCAGGAACTGAATCTCCATCATGTTTTTATTCCATCCCTTCTCTCCATGCCGAGCAGCTAGTTCAGCCATTTGCAGATAATATTGTAAACCATTTGTGTTTATGAGTAAGTAAGATGGAGGGGGGGATAAAGAGAGACAGACAGACAGAGAAAGGGGTGAGGTGGGGCTTGAGCTACTTGGATTTTGGAATATCTTTAATGCTTAAGTAGAGCATATTTTAAACAGGCTAGTATAAGAATCACACTTTTCAGTAGAAAAAAAATGGTTTCTAATTTTGGATGCCACTTACTAGCTATGTTATCTTCCTAGGATGATTATCATCTCCAGGTCTCAATTTTCTCAACAATAAAATGAAATGTTTGTGCTGGAAAAGTTCAAAATACTTTGGTGTACCCTGGTTCATGCACAAGTGTTGTTTGAGACAAAAATCCTGTCTGTGAGGTTCTTCACTGTTGACTTTGCCATTTGTTTCACTGTTTTCTTTTGACGCTTAAAGACTTTGTGAAAACTGCTCATGTAAGAGAAGATTTCTCACTCACGTTCTATCATAGATATTTTCTGTTACGGCTTCTGATGCCTCACATGTTCTCAAAGGTAATTGAAAATGCTGGAGACAATTCAAAGGCCATTATAGTGTTAGCCAAGAATATAGCTAATGATGACTTTAGTTACTGGGCTATTTAGCTGATCATAGAACCCATTGCCTCAATTAAATAAATCAAATAGGAAAACCATTTAGTCTTAAAAAGCCACCCACCACTATCTCCTACTGGCTTATAAGGTTTCTATTTCATTAGGAATTGAAATTCTTTGTTCCTTCTATGTAGAGGAAAATGGCCAGGTCTTCTGATTTAGCAGATATAGTGATCCATGGTCATGTAGGTTTTATAATTATAAGCCAAAAATTACGTTAAGCAGCATATTTTAAGATAACAGGTTAAGACTAGAAACACTCTCTGTAAATAAGGGCTTCAGCTTTTATGGAATTTTTTTTCATGGTACTGAGGCAGAGTGCAGGGAAAAGATGTGGACTTTTCTTCCTTTGATTTTTTTTTTTAATCCTGAGCGGTATAGAGGCTCAAATTACGGGAAGGCAAGAGACCAGCACTGGGATGAACATTTATGATCCCAGATATTCTAATTCCAGGTGTTCAATAGGAACTGAACAGGCAATTTCATTACATAGACCAAGCCCTCGAAAAAGTGCTGAGGTTAGCTTACAGGTTTATATCATTCAAGCGGGTAGTTTACAGGATGTTTGAGGTGACTGTTGGAGGGAAAAGAATGCCACTACTTGTATTATTAATATTTATTGTACAGTTATATTCAGACTCTGCTGTTGTCAGAGAGAGTTGGTCCACTGAATGATTGCTCAATTTTGCTGGAGTGCTGAATATTTCATCCAATTAAAAATTCAGCAACTGATATAATCAGTGGTGTACTGGGAAATGGGTAGTATTTGGCTTTCAAGCACTGGTTTGCAGCTTTCGCTGATTTTTATGGTGTGGCTGAATATCAAGCTACCGACATGATGTCATTTGGTTTTTACACACAAACTGCTGGAAATGTAACAATAATCAGCTTTATTGAACTGTTATAAGCTGCTCCTGCTGCATGTGTCTTAAACTAAAGTTAAAGAATATGGAACGTAATGACTTTGCTTGAAATCAGGTCCTAGGACACTCATTCTTAGATAGCACACCTAAGTGCTTTGCTGTTCACTTTCATCCCGAGTTGGAAGGAGCTTTTTGGAGAAAGGCTGAGCTCCAGGAACCCTTCATTCTACATGCCAGCTGCTCCTCACTAGCTCTCTGACCATTCCATGTTCCTGGAAAGTATGCAAAATAAGCAGATTTCATCCCTGAAAGGTGGAAGTTCTCTTTGTGCTTCTGCTACTCACTGTGCAACTCAGCTGTCAGATCAACTCTAGGATGGGGTATGAAAAGGAATGTGATGTGATTTGGCTCTGAAATGTGCCTTGAAGTTGTATGTACTATAGGCTTGGTTTTCAGCTTGTTGCTACTGGGAGATGGTAGCAACTTTAAAACAGGGGACCTTGTGGGAGATCTTTAGGTCATTGGGGGTGGCCACTCAAAGTCAAAGAAATCTTGACTCTTTCCCTTTCTTCTTTCCCTTTATAAGGGATTAATCTACAAGTCAATAGCCTATGGGTTGTAAAACATAAGGGGTCAGGTAGGAAGTTTCTCAGGATTCCCCAGAGACTTTGAGGACCTTGTCTTTTTCCTAAGAAAGGCCTTTTCACTGACTCAGCATAGGGGGTTGGGGCAGATCTGCCATGCTCTCTCTTCTACCAGTGATCTCCACCTTGTCTCAGCCCACCCAGTGCTGTGTTTAATCCTGCTTTTGCTGTTAATGGCCTAAGACATGTGGCTTCTTTTTCCTATTCCCACTTCCCCTCCCCACTGTGTGTCCTGTGGTGATCACATATATCTTCTGTCATGTTTGTGTTGAAAGATCAATCTCTTGAAGCAGCACAAGAATATCCAGTTGGAAAAAAACCAACACATGATTCATGACTCTAATATAATAATGCTATACAGTAAAACTAGTCACTTATGAACATCTAGTCAATTGTACCCTGATATTCTTTATCATCATTGATACTTAACTATTTAAACATCCTGTGTACAGCCTAGCTAGTGGGAATCTGTTGAATGAATGAATGACTGAAAGAATGGTATGACATCTTTGTGAATGGATGAGTTTAGCTCCTGTGACTAAGATATCTTTTCTCTATTCCCACATTTTTCTTCAGGTTTTCTGTTTATTTTTAGAGAATGGCAAATAGCTTCCTGCACTGTGAGGGGCATTTTGGCAGGAAAATTCTACTCTTTACCTGTCAGCTTCCTTCTAGAGATGCACTAGCAGAGAGGCTGAAAATGTGGGAAACACGCCGTGCGGTTGCTAACAGTTGGTGGAGCAGCAAGTGAACTCGAGTGGGTGGCATTTGTCCCGATTTCTGTGCTCTGATCTGAAGCTTGTACAACAGATGTCCTGGGGCTGGGAGCAGGGTGGTGCTCATTTGTGGAGGTGAAAAGCTAGGGATGAGTGCAGGCCACGTCTAGCGGAGGTGGCACCGTGCCGCGGGCTGTCAAGCTCGTCGTTGGTTCTGCTGGGGGGTTTTGCTTCAGCAGCATTTTAACCATTTGCAAGGCTAGAACCAATGGCAGGCATCACTCATTTCACATATTTTATAAGGCAAGAGTGCCAGAACTAGATTGTATGAAACTTTTCACAAATGTTGTGGTTTTATGTTTATTCCTGTGTACATTTTTACCTCCCACTTTAAAAATTGGCATTCCAGAAAACTTTTGTGCTGCTGCTTTTAATTTTAAGAATACTATGGCAATACTATAACTCAACTATTCCTTTATTTTTTCCTGTGTTCAGTCTATGTTTCTTTGGGAGTATATGATATTTAATGTTTTTTTCTTATCCTTGCTTTTGTTTCTTCCTTGGTTTTTCTTTATGTCACAATGCCTATTCTAGCTTTCACATTTCTCCAAGTAAAACAATAACAACAGCTCAGGAAGTTGGAGGTATGATCATCTACAATGCTTAACATATCAAATATGCTCTTCCCACGATTTTAGGATATATTTCCACAATAAAAATGGTTTTAAAAAACTCTGGTAAAAGGGTAATTTGCTTTCAGTGATCAAATCAGAGTTAGTTCTTAACTCTGTAATTTTAATCAAAATGTATCTTTTTGGTTTAATGGAGGTGGTAACCCCAGGACAGATATGGTTTTTTTTTTTTTTTTGGCTTTTATTTGACCAATGAGAGGTTAAAATAACATATATCTTAGTCCTTAAAATTAAAATCAAAAGAGGAAGTACAGAAGATGAAATATCTGATTTTGAAAGAAGTTGGTAGAGAGATGATGTCTGTTTCTAATTACAAAACTGGTTAAGAAAAAGAATTTAAATCAGCTGATATTCTTCCTTTCATTATTTGTGATGTAAACCAGCTCATCTTTTTCCTTTCATTACTTACATGACATCCAATAAGTGGTCTGATTGAATTTAAACATTTGCAGGGGGTCACTTCCGTCTCTGGGTACGTAGAACCCATGTCTAAAAGAGCCATGCACTTTACTAACAGTTTTACATTTTGCATGAAACACAGCACTTCAAAAGGCAGTTTCTCTACTTCCCCCATTTTGATACTTTGCTTTTCTCCACAAAGTGATTCAAATGATGTCATTAGTCATGATAAAATAATCAATTAAGAGAGTAAAGTAGCCCAGTGGCACAGGTTTGCAATCCCAGAACTCTGGGAGGCTGATACAGGAGAATTGATAGTTCAGTTCATAGACTTAGTGAGACCCTGTCACAAAATAAAAAAAGTTTAGGAATGTAGCTCAATGCAAAGGCCCTGTGTTCAATCCCTAGCACTGACCAAAAAAAAAAAAAAAAAAAAAAAAAAAAAAAGTGAAATTAGTGCTGGAAAGAATTGTCACCATCATGCCTGTTTTCTGGTATTGTTTAAATGGAGTCATCACCAAAAACTGCCCTTGTATGTGGAGAACAAGTCCCTGTTCCCTTTTCCAGTGACTCCACTCAGGGGAGAGAGATGCCACAGCAAGTCATGAATAAACTCTGCACGACTGTGAACGGAGAGGCTGGGACTCTCCGTAGTGAAACAGCTGCTCTGGGCTGGCAGTGGAGCAGCGCCTCCTTCGGAGTTCATTGCACGCGTGAGTCATTCCTGCGGACAGGCCGTGGTATTGTCTCGACCTTGCACTTGCATGTAGCCATAGATTAATTCCCAAATGCCGATGTGAATGATTTCCTCTTCACAAATCATGCTGGAGAAAACAGCTGCAAATATTGCTGTGTGTCACATACCCACTCAGCCCAATTTCTTGCTCTCAGGGTGAAGTAAATGGCTAATGAAGTCATTCACCCACCCTGCACCCAAATTGGGGTATGAACAACAAATTGCATCAAGTTACTTCAGATGACTACATTCCTGGAAACAAATAGAGGAAAGAAGATGAGGAAGAAGGAAAAAGATTGTATGTATAAAAGTATACACATACAAGATAGATAACTATACTACTAATCTGTTAGTTTATCAGTTTGTGCTTTCATTGCTAATTGTTTGATCATTTTTTCATGCCTAAATCTTGTAACCTGAGCAACTAATTCTAAGATAGCAACATGCAATGTATTAACCAGTGTTAATTTCCTACTATTTTTTGAAATTCTGTATCATTTCTATCCCTTTTTTTGTTGCTTTGCTTTTTAAAATTAAAAAAAAAAAGAAAAGGAGAAAATAAAATCTTTGCCTTAAAAAAAGCTATACTTCTGTATTCTCTCAGCAATCACAGAATTTTAAAATTGAAAAGGGTGTTACAGATTGTCAAATAGGGGTCAGAATGAAGACTAGTGACTCTGGTATAAGGTAAAGATGTCAAACTCAGAATTAGGTGACTTGTACAGATCAAATATTTCATGAACAAAGCAAAGGTTATGGTGGCTGGAAAGAATTCAACAGGTCACCTTCCTGAATGTCAAATGGTACTTTATAATAAGTGACCTGTAGGAATTAAGTTTTGAACCTACAGGACAGGGATTGGCAAATTCTTGGAGTATAAACCCGTTATTAACTTGTAAATGTCTGTAATACAGTAAGAGGTGCTGACTAATAAATTCTAGATAATATTGTTCAAATTAAGCACATACATGAATACATATGAATATATATAGTACATGTAAAAATATATATGAAATATATATATGTATATATGAATCCATTGGAATTGAGAAAAGAAGTTAAAGGAAATTTTTATGTTTTTTACTCTGATTAAGAAACATGAGCTTTAAAATAGTAAATGAATATATGAGTATAACTAGTGTAATAAAAAGTACTGTTTAAAAAAACGGTGGACTGGGAACATAGTTCAATGTTAGAGTATTTGCTTAGTATGCACGAGGCCCTGGATTCAATCCTCAGCACCACAAAATAAATAAGTGAATAAAAATAAAAAGGAAGAAAGGAATTTTTTGTATAATAAAATACTATGATATTTATGGTCTTCTACTTTTATCATCATACATGACTCTGAGTTACATGATCTCCAAAATGATAAAAAAATACAGAAATAATATGAAAAAGAAAAATATTTGTTTCCTTAACACAAAAAATTGATACTATTTTAAAAGTTTTACATCATTCCTTAGCAAATTAGATCCATCCTTAAATCTTTTCAGATCAACAGAAACTGAAATTATCTGCTTTAGGAACTAATAAAATAAAATAAAAATACAGGGCACATCTGTTCAAAGAAAATGTCCCTCATTGAACAAGAATTGCTGAACTTGCCATCACTCTTAGAGAGACTTAGAGCCCAAATGTTTTTCACGTGTTTAGATGATTTGTCTGATTCTTAACTGAAATGCCTCTGTAAAAACCCAAGAAATTTGTTTCCATCAGTTAGGCCAGTGATAAGAAGGCATCTAATGTTGTTACTACTTTTGTTTCTAGAAAGATAGCAGAATTCTGGGGAAGACATAGTTCCCCCATGATGCTAAAATAAGGCCGAAATTTTAAATATTTATGAAATATTTAGCCAGAGCAATTGGGCAGGAGAAAAAAATAAGCGCATTTAAATTAAAAAGAAGGAAGTCAAACTATCACTATATGAAATGATCTTATATATAACAAAACGAAAGGCTCTTCTTAGAATTGATAAACAAATAAAGTTGCAAGAAACAAGACAGCATACAAAAATCACTGTTTTTTCTATATACTAATAATGAATGAGCTGAAGAAAAGTAAGAAGCAATCTCATTTCACAAAATACCTGGGAATAAATTTAACCAAGGTGGTAAGAGAGCTCAACTTGTAAATGTCTGTAATACAATAAGAGGTGCTAACTAATAAAGTCTAGATAACAGTATTCGAATTAAGCACATACATGAATACATATGAATATATATAGTACATGTAAAACAACAAAAGCTATGAAACATTGATGAAAGATACTGAAGAGGACACAAAAATAAATGAAAAGATTTAACATTTTCATAGATGAGAAGAATCAATATTTTTCCAAGGTGTATTCTACTTTGAGCGATCTATAGTATGAAAGCAGTCCCTATCCGAAATGATATGACAAAAATGAAAAAAGCAATACTAAAACTGACATCCACAAAAGACCTTGAATAGCCAAAGCAATCCTAAGCAAAAACCACAAAGTTGAAGGCATCACAAAAAATAACATAATGCCAACTTATTGCAATCAAAACAGCATGCTTCCGTATATGACAGAGTCAATGACAGCAGACTAATTGTCCCATTGTAAGTGACTATAATGACTGTAAAAACAGATAAAATATATGAGGCTACCAGCTTAGGCACTGGAACATAGTATGCCTTGCTATATCTGAGAAAAGCTAAATCTTCAATCATGTCAGCTCTTTGCCTGGGAATAATATCCTGACTGTAGAGATAGAACCCAAACAAAGAATTGGAACCCAACCCAATCAAGGTAATAAATCCTGGTGGTCTTCCTGAGCAGATGAAGTAAAAATTAAGTTTAAGGCATTTGCAGTTACTAAAGTCTTTAAGCTCTATCACAGTATAGATTCCAGAAGTCTTCCTGCTGTTCCACCAGTCACTGGCCAAGCATGCACAGGGTGAGCTATGGGTGGCTTGCTAGAGAGCAATGATGGGGGAGAAAGTGGTATTGACTTGCTAGAGTTCAGGGGTGCAGGCAGATGCTAGATCTGTAACTCATCTCAAGAGGCAGTATTTGGCTAACACTTTGGCCTGCAGCTGACACACCAGAAAAGTCTGCCTTGTAGCGGAAAAAGCTATGTACCAGAGTAAGGCCTACTCCAAACACACCCTAGAAAACTGCAGCGAACCTAAGTCAATACAAGTTTAGCTTAATTTGCTAGCAGTTGAATCGCATATTAGAGCAAAAATCTATACTTTATGGAGAAAGGTAACAGAATTCTTAGACTTTAAGATATATGATTTGGGCTGGTGAGTATATAATAAAAATAACTTGACAGGAAAATCACCTAGAAAAATTAGTAGTCAAGAGAAAAGCAGATAGTGGATGTCAAAGTAGGCCAGATATTGGGCTAGAAAACAAACCATTCATAATTCATCACTGGAAATTAATTGCATTGAAAATGAAAGATAACAGAGTCATAGACTGAAGATAGATTGGTAAAAATGATCCAATCTGAAAAATAGAAGAAAGCAAGAAGAAAAATAAAGACCTTCATAAATCTGTGGTATCATATAAAATACCTAATTTTCATGCAGTTGAAGTCCCAGAGAGAAGAGAATGAGAGTATTTTAAGAACTATTGGCTCAATTGTTCTTTGATTTGGTGGACACATCCAGGAAACTCAATGAACTATAAGCAAGCTAAACGTGAAGTAAACCACCCTAGGCCCATCATGGGCAAACTTCTAATAGCCAAAGATAAGGAAGCAAGCTTAAAATTACATACAAGGGAAAAAAAACAATATAAATGTTGACTCACTTCCCATCTGAAATAGTATAAAAAACAGTGGAATAAAAAATTTTAAATGGTGGTAATGAAACGAAGCTTTGTGTCAATTCAAGATTCAATATAAAGAAAAAAATCCTGTAAAAATAAGTCTAAACAAAGACATTTTTAGATAAATGAAAACTGGAAGAAATTATGTCAGCAGAACTGAATTATAAAAAAATTATAATAGATATTCTTAGGACAGAAGGGAAATGATACCATATGGGAATTTAAATCCACCGGAAAGAATGAAGATCACTCAAACAGCAAATAAAGATATAAATATAAAAGACTAGGTTTCCCTTTCCTCTTATAAAATTCTAAATGACAACTTTTAGTTTAGGATTAAAATAATAATATTATAAGGTAACATTTATTTGGTCTATAGAAGTAAAAAATCTGGATGTACTAGCACGAAGGTTAGAGAGCAAGAAGAATTACACTGCTGCAAGTGAATTGTATTTGCACATGGTGAGATGTGAAGGATTAGATGTGAGGTGTGAATTGGAAAGTCAGGAGAGGAGGTGTGAAGTATTAAGTGTGAAGTTGGATAATATTGGTTCAATATGGACTTTGAATTACATACTGCATTTTAATATTTTGTAAAATAAGTTGATTAAATGGTAGCATTATCCTTGTGGATTATTACAGAAAGATCCTTTGGCACAGATAGATTTTACTTTGTTCACTTTTCACTAAAATTTCTTTGAGTGATGTTTTGAGGTTTATACATCTGTTGACAGAGAAATTCATGATTAAAAACAAAGCTTGCTTTGGGTAATGTTCAGGATTGCATTTCACTTGCAAGAAGCCAAATGAAAAATAAAAGTATGAATAATTTAATTCTATAAAATAGACTTTGATAAGTTCAGAGGATATTAACAATTAAAAACCCCAATGATAATCATCATTACATTTAAATGATCTAAATGTTCAAGTAAAAAGTATATGAGACTGTCAGAATGAATTTTGAAAATGCGAGCTCCATCTATATGTTACTGTATGTGATATACCTTAGATGTAAAGCTGAAACTAAAAGGATGGGCAAAGATATATCATGAAAACTATAAGCAAAATAAAGCAGTCATAGCTATATCAGTGTGAGACAAAACTGACTTCAGGCAGAATATTACAAAAGATAAAGGGGAAATTTTATCCTGATTTTAAGAACCAGTTCATCAAGACTATGTAGCATTCCTGTATTACTGGATTTAGTAATAAATGTAATAACAGGCCATCAAAATACATAAAACAAAATCTGATAGGGGCAGAAGGAAAAATACAAAATTCTGCAACCATTGTTGACAATTTTAACACATTCTTAGAGCAATTACCAAAATATACATATAAAAATCATAAAGTTGCAGAAGATCTGAACATTATCAGTCAATCTGAATTGACATTTATAAAACACCATAAATGACTTCTGCACACATATTCTTTTCAACTGTGCCTGATTTAAGATAGATGCTATATTGAGCCACAAAATAAGATTTAATCATTTTCAAAATATTGAAATCTTACAGTATAGAACATCTGACAATAGATAAACTAGAAACCAGTGAGATATATATAAAGTCCTCAAATATTTGCATAGTTAATAAGATATTTCAATATAATCCATGGATTAGAATTTTAAATTAGGAGCAAAGTTTTAGAATTTGAATTGATTGACAATTGAAAAAGAGCATTCAAAAATTTATAGGCTATATCCAAAAATATGCTTAAAATGAAAATTATTTCAAACACTTTCCTAGTAAGGAAAAAAGCTTAAAGTTAATAACTAAACATTAGTTTGAATAAAAGAACAATTAAAACTGAAAGTAAATAAAAAGTAATGAAAACAGAACTTCACAAAACATAGACAAATGATGGAAAATATTCACAAAGTAAAAATAGTTCTTTGAAAATGTAAAAAAAAAAAAAAAGCAAAAAAAGAATAATTTCCAGGAGAACTAATCACAAAAACAACAACAACAACAACAAAAAACTCCAGATATTTTCAACAGTGAAATTCAAGTGTTACTATGGATTTTAAGCCATAATAAAGTAATACCACCCCAAATGTTTATAAATCCATTTTATAACTTAGAAGTGAGCTAATTACTTGATGGACACAAAACTGATTCAAAAAAATAGAAAATCTAAATTGTCTTACATTTATTGAAGGCATTGAATTTCTAGTTTCATAGCATCCCCCACAAAGATACACCAAGATGTGGCCCAGTTGGCTCCACGGCTGAGTTTTACCACTCTGGAGGTAGGAATTGTTATGGTTTAGATGAGAAATTCACCTAAAGTCTTCATGTGCTCATAGGTGGGTGTTGTAGTCAGGGATAACAAAGAAAACAATTATATACAGCACACATAACTTATGGTATTATTTTATAATAGTCACCCAAAAAGTCAAATACAAAAGAAAGAGTGCAGGAAATCTGTCCATGCACTAGGACCCAAGGAATCCAACTGAGGGCTGGATCCCATGGCAACGTCCTGCATGAGTCCAACTAAAGACCCAGAGCCTGTAACACTGACCCCCATGAGTCCAGCTGGAGCCCTAGAGCCTATGACAATGTCTCATGCAAGTCTATTTCATGGATCTGTGCTGGGAAGGCCCAAAGGTCAGCAGTGGAAGCCAGAAAGTCTGTGCCAGCAGGATGAAGGATCTGTGCCAGTAGGCTGAGGGTTCTGCACTAGTGCCAGGAAGCAACACTCAAAGTAAGGACTAGAGTCCCTCCAAAGTAAACTGCAGCCATTCTCAGTAACAAGGTCCCTTGCTCCTCTGATGGTAACAGCATATTTTGTATCAGGAAAGAAGCTCAACAAGCTCCTGCAGGACAGCCAATGGCAATAGGCGAATCAGCAACACATAGAAGAACCAACAACACTACTTCCTCTCCCGTTTATTTTTTATTTTATTTATTTATTTATTTATTTATTTATTTATTTATTTAATCTTGGCAGCAATCCTCAAGTGAGCCATTCACACTCAACACCCTGCTGATTCAGTTCAGCTGTTATTATAACTTGACCTCCAGTTATCAGTCCATCACAGTGGGACTTATGGAAGGAGCTTGGACTATGGAAATGCTGTGCTTATCATTGGAGTTATTCACATATGAGCTCAGTGTCTCAGTGTGCTGTTGGAAGTCAGGCCACAAGTGGCAGGGAACTGAGGCAGTGTGTGTCCCCCTCCCTATGCTTTCTGGCTGTCATGACATCTTGAAGTGAGCAGATTTTCCTCCACTATGCCTCCCTGTCGTGCTGGTTTCTGCCTTCAACCCAGCTGACCACAGACTGTAACAGTGAACCAAAATAAACCACTTCACATTTAAGTGATGAGTTTCAGGTATTGTGTCTCAGCAATGAGAAAGTGATCAAGAGAGGAATGCTATAAAACATGCCCCATCTCTTCCAGAAATTAAGAAGACACCCCTTCTACCCTTTAAAAAAAGTTTATAATGGTCTAGACACAGAAACCTGTGAAAGAAATTTTAAGAAGAGAAATTTACAAAACAGTAGCCCTTAAACATAAGATGTAAAATAACCTCCTTTACAAGATGTTAGAAAGTGAATTCAATAATATATAAGAAGAATAACCATTAGGATCAATTGGAGTTAATCCCAGGAATGTACATTTGGTACAGCATTAAAAACTGGTACACAGGCCTTCTGGCTTCAGCTAAGAGATAAAAAAACCAATGACCAACATCATATTAAATGGAAAAACTTTCCTTCTAAAATTAAGAACAATGTAAGTATTCCCTCAATCACCGATCCTGTTCAATATAGCACACTAAACACTAGCCAGCGCAGTCAGGCAACAGAAAGAAATACAAGGGTTATGTACAAGAGAATAAGAAGTCAAATTATTATTGTTTAGGATGACATGATCCTCTAGAAGACCCCCAAAAAAATTTCACCCAAAGACTTCTTGAATTAATAACCAAATTTAGTATCATAGTAGGATGCAGAATCACCACACAAAAATTAACAGTATTTCCCAAAGGCTCATAAGCTTATAGATGGAGCTTTTCAGAGCTGGCTGGATCTAGGATGTATAATGCTGGGATTAAGGGTATGTAGTACTAAATCCACTGATTGGAATTAGTGTAGTACTGGGTGTGGTTGAAAGAATTTACTGAAAACAAAACACCCACCTTGAGTGAGTTGGTTGTGGGTTTCACCTCCAGAAAGGGTTGTAGCCTGTTTTAGATAAAAGGAAAAGGTAAGCTCACTTCTGCTGCTGCTTTGCTACCTCCTTCCTGCCACGCCATGAACTGCTTCTCCTCTGTGATGCCGCTCTGCCATGCTACACTGGCTTGAAGCCAGCCAACTATGGAAATAAACCTCCACAAACTGTGAGCTGAAATAAACTTTTCTTCCTTTAACTTTGGTGTTGAGTATTTTCTCTGAGCAATTAGAAAAGTGAATAAGATATTTTCTATTTTATTCACAACAGCATCAAGAAAAATTAAATGTTTAGGTGTTAACCTAACCAAGGAAGTGAAGAATGTCTACAAACAAAACTACAATAATCTGAAAAAGAAGACTGAAGAGAATGTCAGAAAATGGAAGATATCCTCTGTTCCCAGATAGGGAGGCCCAATATTGTCAAAATGACCATACTTCCAAAACTGATATACAGTTTTAATGCAATCTCAATCAAAATATGAGTAGCTCTTTTCACAAAACTAGAGAAAATCCTAAAATTCAAATGGAACAAGAAGAGATCCAGAATATCAAAAGAAATCTTGGGCAACAGGAGCTAAGAAGAAGGCATTACAGTCCAAGATTTCAAGTTATGCTACAAACCCACAGTGATAAAAACATCATGGTACTGGCACAGAAACAGATAGCTGGATCAATGAAACAGAATAGAGGATGCAGAAGCAACTCTAGGCACATTCAACTACCTGATCTTTGAAAAAGGAGTCAAAAAGATGTGTTAGAGGAAGGATAGCCTCTTTAACAAACAGCTGTGGGAAACCCAACTATCCACATACAAAAGATTGAATCTAGACCTGTATCCCTCAACATGTCCTAAAACTAAAATAAAAATGAATCAGGGGTCTAAATGTTAAAATCAAAACAATCTGCTGGAAGATAAGCCAGATAAAACTCTTGAAGACATGCAAGTCAGCAAGGACTTTCTGAACAGAATCCCAGTTGCATAAGAAATAGTGCTAAGAATTAATGAACAGGATCACTTTGAATTAAAAATCCTCTTCTGCATAGCAATGGAAATAACCAATAGAGTCAAGAAACAACCTACAGAATGGGAAATAGCTATTCCTTGGACAGAGGACTAATAACAAGAATATATAAAGAACTCAAAATATTAATCCCCCTCAGTGAAGGACCAAATCAGAAACTGGGCAACTGAAGTGAATGCGACACTTCTTAGAGGAAGTACAAGTGGGTGGCCAATGAATACATGAAAAATTGTTCAACATCTCTGGCCATTAGGGAAATACAAATTAAAATAGCACTGAGATTATGTTACTCTGGAAGGAATGGCTACCATAAAGAAATCATTTAATAACAAATGCTGGTGAGGTCGTGGGGGAAGAGGAACTCTCCTATATTGTTGGTGGGAATAAAATCTAGTACA
>RJWM01038483.1:0-16715 GCA_004363535.1 Dasyprocta punctata | reverse complement strand
AAAAAAAAAAAAAAAAAAAAAAAAAAAAAAAAAAAAAAAAAAAAAAAAAAAAAAAAAAAAAAAAAAAAAAAAAAAAAAAAAAAAAAAAAAAAAAAAAAAAAAAAAAAAAAAAAAAAAAAAAAAAAAGGAAGCAAATAGTGGTGAGGGCTATGAATTCCTTCACAATATGTTTGTAATTGATATCACACCCACACACAAAGAATTTGTAAAGGGTATATATTTAAAAGCATGTAAACAATACAATCATAAAATTAAACAGCCAATTTTTAAAATGCAAAGGAGGAATATCACCATCCTTCAAATAAAGAAATTGTTGCTTAGGAACTTAAATTTGATCATCCTGTCAGAATAAATTAAAAAAACACAAGTATTGCATAAGATGTACAAGCTATATACTTGACAATTATTCAGGAGAAAAACACTTCTCTGTAGCACTAAACTGATAGAGAAATTGTTATAGCAATAACTACATGATGGTATTAAAGAGTAAGATATGGAGTTGCAAACATATGTTACAAATATTATTACACAGAATGCAAATATTAATAAAATTATGAGAGCATTTTATAAGATTTAAAGTAACATTGAATGGCAAATAGTAGTTTTTTCTAAAGTTTTCTAAATTTAAGCAGAGACTTACAGGATTTATAATATAAAATCTGGTCCTACTCTTTCCATTAGGTTTTAACGATGACTTCTAACTGAAGCAGCAGCAGATATACCAAGTCACTGCTCCAGAGCAGGGGATTTAAGAGCAGGGTCTATGAAGATTTCCCGAATGATGTAGACAATCTCTTTAATAATAGGCAATTGGGACTGTAACTTTGACTTATCACTATTAACTCTCAATTTCTTCAACTTAATTTTTACCAGATGTGGACAGATAATAACTAAAGACCAAGACAAGAAAGTAGAAGTATATCTAGTATGTTTTTAATAAACTAGTTCTTCCTACTGCACTTCCTCTTAGTACGTATCAATCTATGTGGATCAATATACTAAGTGTTTCATTAAGAAGACATTGACATAAGATAAATATAAGTTTTATCTTTTGTCCATTCACCACCACCAAAACAAACAACAGTAAAACTAAAAAATGATTTAAATGTCTTTACTGCATATTCCAAAATCTGATGTCCATTCTATCTTCTTTTCCTTTGAACATACGGTTTTTGATTCTTAAGGAGAATATTTAGGCTGCCACTTGACCTTAGATTCATTCATGTTTCTTCCTTGAGTCCATTTCAGATGATGGGTGTTGTGACTTTATTATCTTTCCAAGGCTTCCGTATTCATCATTGTGGGTGTAATGCAAGTGTCAGCAAGATCAGGCAGTGTTTGTGGCTTCAGCTAAGGTTAAAGACAGGTAAAGATTTATCTAGATGATGATGCCAAAGAATGAATCAATAGTCAAATTTAACCCAGGTTCTAGCTTGTTAATGCAGAACATGCCTGAGTTGTAGTTTATTTCCCAAGTTATTAAGAAGAATAAACTCATTACTCCAAATGTTCAGTGTTACTGCACTGCTGTCCATTTGCAAACTGTATTTGAAAACAGGTCTTGTTCTTCAGGAAGTCAGAAAGGATTTTTAAACTATTTTTCATTATACCTTTTATATACATATAATGAATGTGAATTCATCATAGGGAATTTGTATCTGTACTGATACATCTTGCTTATTTTTTTTCTCATTCCCCTCTCCTTCCTTCAAACTCCTTATCCCCTCCTTATTTGCAAAAGTTTTGTGTCCATTTCTTTCCTTCTATTTTTTTTTGTTTGTTTCTTGTGTCTTCTTACTTTTCCCTCTCCCTCCTTCCTTTTTCACCTGTTGGGAAATAGGGAAGATTTTCGATGGTCTTCACACGTCTCAATAAGTCAGGGTACAAGTTAGAGTGGTCTGCCGTAAGGCCTTCCAAACATGTTAAAGTGAAGACTACAATCAGACTAACACTCTTTAAAAGATTTACCATCAGTTTGAAGATCTGACAGTAGTTCTTAAGTACAGAACACAATTTTGTCTTGTCTTTGAGTGATTTATTTATGATTTGCCTGGTAGCTAGAAAGGATAAACTTTGATAAGCAGAACTATATCGTATGAATACTTATCACTGAAACATATGATGACTGAAAGAACATATCTCTCACACAGTTTAGTCTAATATACCAAATATTAGTCCAGAATTCACTAATGTAAAGTTTGATTTATAGCAAGAAAGAGACTTAGAAAGAAATTATTTTGTAGAGACACTTAAATTAGGAAAACTTTTTGTATATCAGAATTTGAATTCTAAGTTTGAGTACAGTAATTAATCTGTTTTTAAAAAGTCACGTATTCATCAAGTAATACTTTCTGAGGTTCTACTCTCACCTATAGCTAAGCTAAAGTCTTGCCATAGCAGAGTAGACAAAGTAAATATGGCTCTGTTCCTACTGGAGATTTAATCTAGTATACAAGACATAAGAAATAAGACCACTATAATGTAATGTGAAAATGCTATCATAAGACGATTTTAAAATGTTGAAAGATCACTTAGAATGGGTATCTGAATCAGACTGAAGATGCTATGAAAGATTAGGGCTGATGCAAGGGTTCTGAGTTGGAGTTAACTGGGTAAAGAACCAGGCTAGGGAAGAGGGAGGGAAATGGGAAGAACAAAGAAAATGTAAATAGTATTTAAAAATTCAGAAAGTCAAAAGAAAGACCTGGGTCAGTGAACCTGAAGGAACCCTAAAGATGAACATCAGAGTAGATTTATTGGTAAGGGTGAAAATGAAGAGAAAAGGATATTCAATGATCTTGGCAAGATTTTTTAGCATGGGTAAATGCTGATGGTTTGGTGACAAAGGCAACAAGTTTGATTTTCAACACATACAACTTGAGGTATGTATTTGACTTCCAATGCAAGATGTCCAATGATTTATTGACTGTATGGGCCTTACCCTTGTGAAAAAGGTAAAAGATTAGAACTGATATTTAGATGTGAGAATTACAAGCACCAAGCTAGTATTTGGAGAATGTGATGTGATGATACTGTGTAAAGCAAGAAGGGAAAAAGGCTAGGGAGAGAATACAGAATAACGGCAATATGAAAAGAAAAGGCAGAAGATGTTAAGGAAACTTGGCACTTCTTAGTACAAAATTGCTTCTTGTGCTATAATTAGAATTACCCCAAATTAACAAAATAGCACAAACTATTTCTCATTCATTGGCCTTTACTTACATTTTTATTTTTTCATCGGTATCTCTGTCTTCTCTTTTCTCTCTTTCTTATCTCAGTTTGATCTACTTGCTCTTTCCATACTCATATGTATTTAGTATTTGTTCAGTAAAATTAAAGTTTAAGTATAGATGGATCTTGACAAAATAGCAAATGTCCAATGTGTAATGTAATATAAAAATGATTATTCTAAAAAGTAAAGTCTAGTAAATCTGTGACTTTCACTTGATATCTGCTTTCTAAACATAAAAACATCATGTGTAGAAGTATTCATTCTAATTAGATTATATAGCTCTAACCATTTCAGCCTTTATCCAAAGCAAGTTTTATGATATAGTTTCATATGTCTGCACTCTGTGTATGCTTTATGTTTTGTTTTCATATTCCCTTTACATTCTTTTGGGTCTTAGGGACCTCCTTTTATGGACAGCATCAATTCAAATTCCTTGGCCTTGGCTTCTAGTCAAGTAGAAGCAATGGAGGCACTGGCATGCAATGGGAGAGAAAAAAAGTGAGGCAGGTCTCCAGCTCTCCTCTTGCTGGCACACATTTGTGTTGGCTGTATTTTTCAATTCAGATACCTAGTTTCCTTTATATCAGTCTCTTCCTATAGCCACAAATCTCTCTACATACAATACATGTACATCCCTAGCTCCTTCAGACTTGGCAACAGGAATGGTACCATGATCTTACTAGAAAGTGGGGTTTTATTATTCCTTCTTTGTTTTCAGGAATTCTTTGCAAGTAGTGTCTATATTAAATTCTTCTCATTTAAATATTCTATTTTCTAGCCAGGCGTGGTGGCCCACGCCTTTAATCCAAGCACTTGTAAGGCTGAGGTAGGTGGAGTGCTGTGAGTTCAAGGCCAGCTTGGGCTACAACGTGAGCGCAAGGCCGACCTAAGCTACATATTGCAACCCTGCCTTAAAAATCTAGGGCCAGGAGTTTGGCTCAGTGGTTTAAGTGCCTGTCTGGCAGGCACGAGGTTGAGTTCGATCCCCGGTGCCAAAAAAATAAAATAAAAAATAAAATAAAATAAATGTTCTATTTTCTTTTCATTCCCTGATGACAGAATCTGTACAAGACTGTCTGTTCTTCAAGAGTAGGAACATACTTTATATATTTTACCTTTATTGTCATAGTGTGTTTTTTAAAAATGGTTAATAGAGAGCATTCTTTAAAGTTTGTTGGAAGAATGAATATATGAAAAATGTCATTTTTAGAATGATTTAAATAAACTAACACAGAATAAAGAGCAAAACAACATACAGAGTACCTTTAAAATGTCAGATTTTTTTCACAGTATACTCACAGTACAGCAGAAAAACCCTAATGGATGGCTATTTCTGTCCTTAAGAAGAATAAAATAAGACTCCATAGATTGTAATAGTACCAAATACACAATGAGACTCTTCCCTCTGAAGTACCCCTAGAAAAGTAGCAAGGCCATTTTGGAAAAGAATCTTAAGCCACACGACTCCTTCCTTGAGAAATTAACTCCCTGATTTGAGATTAGCTCCTGTGGTTTGGCTGGCTACATGGTAGATGTTTAGCAAGCAGTAACAGACATTTCCTTCTCTTCCTTAGGCACTTCAGGGACCAAACCAAAAAAAAAAAAAAAAAAAAAAAAAAAGCATTGTTCTATCTAGAACACAAAGTAAAACACAACAAAACAGCACAAGCCCACAGAGGAGCATGCTGGCTGATATGATGTTTTCCTGTGAGAATCTTAAGGATTAAGCAGGAGTGTAGCCAGGTGGGCGTTCCTTTTCATGACCTTCTTGTTGTACACAAAGGTAACCTGTCAACACACAATGAGCTGGTTGCCTAAAAGAGCTGCACACCTTAGAATGTATTTCTACGTAGAATAGAGAATGGAGGGGGAGTTCTGAGGAGCCAACTGAGTTTACTTCTTCTGTTTGTATTGTGAGAACATGCATGTAGAGTGCTGAGTTCATTACCAAGTCTAAAAGTAAATGTTGAAGGTAAGGGGGCAAAGACTTCAAGAAATAGAAAATATGCATGTGTAATATTTAAATGCTGGCTTGCCATGTTTTTGTGGTAATGACTCTATGTTCCCATGCTTGCTGCTGCAGCTACTGTCACCACTCCTGTGGCTGCCAGTGTCACTATTACCATCAACAATGCTTTAATAACTACCACAGCAACAAGATGAGTAGAAATCTTGACTATGATCCTTTTATGTTACTGCATAAGGAAGTATGGCCTTTTACAGTGGACACCTTCTTCAGATAAAATGCATGCCAGGAGGCTGTACACTCACTGTGGATCAAAAGAGTTCAACAGGCATTGTGTTCACAATGTCATCAATATTGACTGGTAGCCCTAGATTCCGAGCTATGGCAAGCAGTTAAGAAAATAATTTCTGAACCAGCATTCCACTAGTCTAAGCAAAACTCCAGTGATTTTTAGAAGAACAAAATATCGCTTTACAAAAAAAAAAATCAGTCATCAACGCACATGTACACACACACGCACACAACTTTAATGACTTTGTCATTCAATCTACATCCTCCTTTGAGACTTTCTTGTCAAATGATTCATATAAAATAAATTCCTTCCCTTTAAACATGTGATTCCTTGAGTTTCAGAAAATATGCCCTCATGAAACCAATACCAAAATCAAATTTTAGATCATTTCCCTCCATTTTCAAACTTCGTCTCATGCTCTTTATAGTAAATATCTGCCAGAACCACTGGCTCTGAAAAATCCCGGATTTGAACTTTGCCATGTTTGTTTTGATTTACAGTTTCCTGTGAATGGAATCAGAGAGTAGTTGGTCTTTTGTGTCTAGTGTCTTTTACATAGTATGATGTTTTACAAGTCCATTCATGTTGCTGTGAGTATTATTACTGCACTGTGGCTATGCCACAAATTGTTATTCATTCATTAGTTGGTAAATATTTACATTTTCAGATCTGATCTTTCATAACTAGTGCTTCTATGAATATTACAAGTCTATGTGAACATTTATCATCAGTAGAGACTCAGAGAAATTGCCCAATCATATACTTCTCACTTAAAAAAAGAACTTTCAGTTTTACAAAATATTTGACCATTTTGCATGTTTTCTAGAAACACATAGCTGTTCAATTTGATTAAAATGTTTAAATCATTCCCACTTAATTAAATTATTGATATATTTATATATAAAACTACCCCTTTGTTATGT
Organism: Dasyprocta punctata; assembly: GCA_004363535.1. Lineage (NCBI taxonomy): Eukaryota > Metazoa > Chordata > Mammalia > Rodentia > Dasyproctidae > Dasyprocta > Dasyprocta punctata. The sequence goes on along the minus strand of RJWM01038483.1, from coordinate 10,302 downwards.
TTTCTATTTATGACATTTGTGTTATCTTCTGTCATTTGATAGTGTTAAAATAATTTTGGTGTACTATTTTAACCCATTTATTAAATTTTCCCTATATAGTTTCATGTTCTTGTTTTAGTGATCACTTTATGCTTATGTAGTATATCATTTGAATTTATGGCTATGTGCTTCAAGTTAATAATTATTTCCACTAAAGCATAGGAACTTTATATTAGAATAGCTCACTCAACCCAATTTTATAGTGCTGTTTTTATATGTACTATATTTAAAAACATAACTAGAGTGTTTTAATTTTTTGCTTTAATAGGTATAAAGAAATTAAGAGAAGTAAATATTTATATATATATATATATATATATATATATCACTCAAATGTATGTATGTGTGTGTATATAATTTGCTTCTTTTATGTCTCACAAAATTCCTTTAGTATGTCCTGTAGCACAGAGCTCTAACAATGAATTCTCTGTTTTTATTTGGAAGTGTTTTCCGCTAACTTTATTCTCAAAAAATAGTTTTGCTACATATGGAATTATAATCAATATTTTTGCTTGTTTTGTCTTCCTCATATAATTGTGGTGTTTTCTTTGCTATATCATTTCTGCTGAAAAATCACAATTGTATAATGTGTTGTTTTTATTTTCTGTCTGCCTTTAAGATTTTTTTTTTAGGTTGAACCTTAGCACATAGACCCTGACATGTATATTTTCCCCCTCTCTCTCTCTCTCTGTGTGTGTGTGTGTGTGTGTGTGTGTGTGTGTGTGTGTGTGTGTGTTTCATTCTGTGGAAGTTCCCCTGTGTCTGTGCACTGTCACAGGCACTCAGTTCTCCTTGCAGAGGCTACGCTCAATTCCTCCAGCCACTGAAGCTTCACTTTCCGCAGTCTAAACTGGGGGGAGGGGGGTGTTTCTGAGAAACACATTCAAGGGTCTAACAAGTTTTCAAGTTTTCCTAGGCTTTAGATTTTCAAAGTTTTCTAGTGTCTCCCACATGGATGTGCAGTATAGCAGTCAGCACAAGAGCGAATTATCAACCTTTCTGTGGTTCTCTGGCCCCCAAAATCTCCTCATCAAATTTCTATTTGCTTTGCCACCTATGCAAAAGCAAGGTCACTACATCTAGCCTGTAGAATTTTACTGCTGGAGCTGTGGGGTATAGAAATCCTCTAGGCAAGATGTCTATAAGTCCCCCCCCACCCTCTTTTCTTGCAATACAGTAGCAGCTTTTCAATAAAGCACTTCTAAAGTGCTTTGGATTCCGGTGTCCTGCAGAGCTTGATTTTTTAAAAGTATTTTTTCCAGTGTTACATTTATTTTCTACAAAGGGAAACTGAGTGATCTCACGCAGTTATTAGTGAATAAATAACCAGTTACTTTTCATATTTTTGGTATGTGATATACTCCATTATCAGAAAATTTTAAATGGTGACTCCATGCTTCAGATACACCAATATTGGAAACATATGCAGAGTAAATTCATTGGATCTTTGGCTTGCATGATGCTGAGGACTGAATGTTAAAACTCTGATTCTAAATGTGTTTTATGTGTCTGTATTTGGAGAAAGGGCTTTTAGGAAGTAACCTGAGTTAAATAAGAGAGCAAGGGTAGAGTCACAATCTGATGGGGTTGGAAGCCTTAGAAGAAGAGGGGAGGAGATTTCTCTGTCTGCTGCACCGCACTGAGGAAGACCACTGAGTACAAATTGACAAGCTGGCTATCTGCAAGGCAGAAAAAACCTACAGCAGAACCAGACTGTGCACTATACATGCAGGTCTCAGACTTCCAGCTTCCAGAATAGTGACAAAATCAATTTCTGTGGAGTCAGCTACCCAGCCTCTGATATTTCCTAATGACAGGCTGAATGACTAATATATGTGGAGCTCTCATCCACTTAGCTACCATAATTCCATGAGGTATTAGAAATGTTCCTCTTCTTTTTACTTTTCAATCAATAAGAAGAGTAGGATTTGGGGAAGTAATGTATTAATCCAACCACAAATAATTTATCAATAGAAGTCAGAAGTTGTGAATATCCCCATGTAACCAAATTTCAGATATATAAAAGATATCTTCTGGGTATGGTGGTGCATGCCTGTACTCCCAGCACTCAGGAGGCTGAGGCAGGAGGATAGCTATGAGTTCAAGATCAGTCTGGGACACATAAATAGTTCGGGACCAGCCTGAACCACATAATGAGACTCTACTTAAAAAAAAAAAGAGGTTTTTTTGTTTTTTGAATTCAAATATCACCAAGAAGAAAGAAATAAAACCTTTTTTCTCATTTATGAACCTTACTCTCCTTAGAACCCCATTCTCCTACATCTGTTTTACTTACCTGTTTAATTTGGGTAAACTTTACACTATTACTGAAAAGATTCTCAGTTCTAGAGCTTTCTGCATCAGTGGTTATATACAGGAGAGTAATCCAGGTTGGGGCAAACATCCAAGGTAGATCAATACCTGCATTTATCAGTCCTATTTTCTGAAGCACTTCATCCTAAAGAGCTGTAGACTTTTCTCTCTTAGACAGACGATGTTATCTTGTAATAATCTGCAAATAATACTGAGTACAATTTAAAACCAACTGAATATGTTTATGTCCTCTCCATCTGCCCTGGAGCATACAAAACCAAAGATTAACAAATCAAGATTATCATTTCCCATGACATTTTCTCAATGTGTATTTTCCTCACTTTCCCACAGGATGGGTCGTCAATATCCTCACACCTGAGTTCTTAAGTATGAGTCACTTCTATGGTGAAATACTTCCATTGTTACTATAACTTCAGGCATTGGAGGGAAAGCCCATCTTTAGGGGTGATTTCCAGGATAACAGCTTACTCAAAGGAACTGTCAATTACATAGATGACTGTATAGTACCTGAGACATGTAGTCACTAAGCAATTATTCAAGAGTTTGCTATATAAATATAGTCTACTTATTCATCTGAGTGTTTACAGAAGTAAAAAATATGAAACACTATTTGACTTTAGTAGCATATTAACATATTTAGAATTATGCATTCCCTCATTGGAATAAAAGTTAAGCAAAAGATATAATTATTTATCTGTAGGTTAATTTATCATGAAGTACTTCCTTAGTTCTCCTTATTTTCCAAAGCTACTTGTTATCTTCTACACAAATCCCTCTCTTTTCTCCTAAGCATAATTAATTTCCTACACTCTCTTCTGGATTCTGTTTTAATCTCTTTCTCCCTTTGGTGTCTCTTTGGTCATCCATAAATATAGCTCTCCCCTTCTAGACAATATAAAGAGTTAAATCATAAACAGTAGATAAGGAAGTGAAGACTTTCAATTACAGATAGGATTTAGACAGAGGAAGATAAAGAGAGGGCTATTCCAAGAAGAAGAGAAAGGAAAAGAAAAAGGAGCATAAAAAGAGCAGGATAATTTTGAGGGAAGCTATCATTCTGATGTATCTCTAGCGTGGCAAAACAAAACAAAACAAAACAAAACAAAACAACTCCTAACCAAGGAACCAACCAAACAGCCAAACAACCAAAAACCCCTAAAAAACAACAAAACAAAATGAAATTTGAAAAATGGTAAAAAAAACGGATACAATGGAAACAAAACTTAGCAAATAAGGAAGGGAGGAAAGGTTGGATGGAGTGAAAGGAGTTGGGAAAAAAAGAAGAATCAAGATATAGCACATGCAGGTACAAACTGCCTCTGATAAATATGGCCATCAAGTATATCCACACTATACTAATAAACTTAATAAAGAAAACTGAAAAAAAAAACAGCAAAAACAAAGCTAGATTTATATTACATTCTGCAAAGACTAAGAAATTTATTTATTTAAGCTGAGGCAGATAGATGGCTTTCCCCCAAGGGGTAGAAGTATGAATGTGCTTCAACTAGAGAAATTTCCTAGGATAAGACAGTAAGAGAAGCTTTGGGGAGAGACAGGAGATGAAAGCGGATAAAAGAATGGAATAGCCAGGTGAGAAGGACTGAGAATACAAAGAGCAAGATGGGAAAAGTTGGTGCTGTGGCTCAGCATTTGGTAAAGTCCAGTCCTTTAGGCCAAATCTATCTGCTGTCCGTCACTGTAAATAAAGTTTTATTGGGGCAAAGTCACACCCATTTATTTATATGCTGTGTGTAGTTGAGCATTGTGACAAAGACTATATGATCCACAAAGTTCTAAATTACTGTATTTTAGTTGGGCATGGTGGCACACGCCTTTAATTCCAGCACTAGTGAGGCTGAGGTAGGAGAAGCGTTGTGAGTTCGAGGCCAGCTTGGGCTACAACACGAGTGCAAGATCAACCTGAGTTACATAGTTGGACCCTGCCTCAACAAACTGGAACTGGGAGGTTGGCTCAGTGGCTTAAGTGCCTGTTTGGCAGGTGCAAGGTTGTGAGCTTGATCCCTGGTGCCACAATAAATAAATAAATAAATATATAAATAAATAAATTACTGTATTTCCTATGTGATGTTTTTCAAAAATGATTCACTAATGCCTATCCTAATTTGGCAATGTTAGAACACTGGCATAAACTAAAGTTTGATAAAATATAGACTGACAGGACAGAGGAGGAGACACAAATAAGCAGGACGTGTCAGTCCTTTTGGGACAGAAAGACAATGACATCAGAAGATACCAGGAAATTGGGAAGAGTAAGCAGACATCTGTAGCCATGCTTAAGAGTCTCCAAAAAAAAGAAAAATGGGAGAATTCCAAACCTTACCATTCCCATCTACAAGTAATTTTTAAAAATACTTTGGACATCAGAGAAAATTTCAGGGTTGAAACAAGGCCAACCTGGGGAGTTTTGAGGTGATAGCAATATCATCAAGCGTTTCTTGATTACTCCAATAATTTCCTGTTAACTTTTTCATCAACTTTGAGCTCCTGTTAAGACAGTTTAATTCAGAGGCATGCCTTCTATCAGATGCAATCACCCTGAGCCACATGAATATCTGTACTATGAGTCCTGACTCCTTGAAGACATCTTCTAAGAGAAGATTTTAGACAACATTATTAATGTCGAATCACAGAGGTGGCAGTTTGTTCTCTTAATTCATAAAGGCATTCATGAAAACTCTCAGTCTCTGACTCCTGTTCTCAGCAGTTTTAATCAGAGAGCTGTATTTTCAATCCAACTCTTCTTATGATTCTGCACTCATTTTGGAGGTAATGTCACCAACGCAGAAGAAAATTTAACTTTTTTCTTGACCATTTTAGCTCAAATAATGTGTAAGAAAAGCTCATAGTCTAAGATTAAATTATATTGTCCAAATGAGTTATGAATTATATTTCAGATATATGTAAACCAAATGAGACAATTGTTGAAACCTATTTTTTTTAGTAAAAACGAAAGTCATATAAACAGAAAATGAGGTGGACATACATGCATTGTGTTCTTTCAATGGTCATCTTTAATTTTGATCTTCTGAATATTCAAGAATACTTCTTTCTATGGGAAATTGCTAACACTCATTTATAATGTTCAGTGCAGCTCAATCTAGAGGTGCTTTAACTTCTAATATGACATATGATTCTTTGACACCTAAATGATACATTAGAAGAAGAAATGGCTTTGTTGTGGTGGCATTTGAAGAATAAAAAAGAAATGTCAAAAGAAAGACATGTAGGAAAGCTTACCTTTCTCTAAGGTAGATTCCATTTCTAGGGCCCTTTTCTGAACCTGTGTTTAGAACTCGTTTCTTAGCTCTTGAAGAAGAAAAGAATAGATGAAGAAAACTTTAAAACTCTAGCTTTGGGGCGATTTAATGGTTTTCTTAATTTGCATTAACAAACATCTCTTTTTCCATATTCTTATAAATTTAAGCATTCCTTAAACTGCCCCCCAAATTGAGCTCTATCCAGCAGGGAAAACATCATTGTCAGAATAATGTTAAATTGAATAAACAGAGTCTAATGAGATCTGTTATTACCTGCTCCCTGGTCATGCTTGGGCATGCTGTCTCAGAGCTCCTGTTTCCAAGTACAATCATAAATCTCTCAGCCTGTTTTGCTTCTGAAAATTTTAATATCTTTCCTCTAATGTTGAAGACTACATCTCATTTAAATCTGTAACGTTTGAAGTCTATGTCTTCATTAAATCTTATCTTTGAAAGATAAGAAAGTTTACATTTCAACAAATCAGTTTTAAGGAGATAAAATCCACTTGCTTAGAAATAAAGGAACATTGAAAATAGAGTTTTACTAGAGGAATGAATAGTTATGTACAATGGACAGATTGTTTCCTTTTTGTGATTTTTGTTAACACTGTTTTTATCAATATGTTCCTCAGGATTATCTGTCTCTCTTCTTTTAGTTGGATGAAGAGGAAATTTCCAACATATAGTCCAAGTTAATCTGCCTTGATTATAAATTGCTTGGAGAGGTGTCATTTCACAGGTAATTATTTCTGCAACATTAGAGAAAGATTTTTGTAAAGCAAAAATATAAATTTATAGATAATAGCCTGTCTTAATGAGTGTAGAAATCAACTCTTGCCTCAACACATAACTCATAACTGATTCCTAATAGTTTATTTCACCCTTTTCCATTCTGATTTCTTCTCTAGGGAGGCACAATGTATGTAGAAGACTATACCCTGGATTCCAAAATAGATTGAATCCTGGATATGATATGCATTATGTTCATGATATTTGATCTTAGGTGCTTGTAGGAACTTAAAACTCATTATATTAAAATCTTAGCTCAGATCTGCTTTTTTCTTAGGATCTTTTCCTTCTTTCATATTTCTTATCTCCATTGATGAAGCTGCCAAGTGCTCTGACTCAAGTCACAGGCTTCAGGTTGTGATAGGATTCTCCTCTCACATTCCACTATGATTTTTTAGTAGTTAGAACCTGCCAAACATGTTTTTTTCAATTGTTGTTTCTTTACTACTTAGATCTTTGTTTCAATTCTTCTAGAATATTCTGTAGACTGCCTTCTTGGTGACTTTTCTCTCCAACTCCAGTTTCATCATCAATCTATCCTTCGTGATGTTGCTCTCATTATTTCTCTAAAATAACATGTAACCATGCCATGCTCCTCTGTAAGCTACTCCATATCTCTTTGATGCGCACAGTACAGAGAACAGCTCCTTAGCATGGCCTCCACAGCCTTCTGAATCTCGGCTCCACTTGGTGCTTGGTCTTGTTTCATGGGCACGTCACACTCATGTTTTCTGAATGAGTGAAAATTCCTCATTCACACTCATGTTTTCTGAATGAGTGACATTCACACTCATGCTTTCTGAATGAGTGAAGATCTCTCATTCACACTCATGTTTTCTGAATGGGTTAAGATCTTTCAGTCACACTCATGCTTTCTGAATGGTGCAAGCCCTTTCTTGCCTCTAATTTTTACCATACTTTTTTTAAAATTATAAATAATGCTCCCTTGCAATTTCTTTTGAGAAATAAACAATAGCATATAAACAAAAATGAAGCAAACTCAAGGAAAACTAAAACTTTGAATATGGGAGAAAAGTAAACAAGGAATTTTTAGGAAGCTTTAAAAACTCTGTCTTTTCTGCCTAGGAAATAATTACCATTGAAAGTAGTTGTTTCCAAAGTTTCCCTGAAATCACTGGATATGGGCTTAAAATGACATTTATTTAGTTATCCTCATGCCTTGTTTTCTTGCTGCCTAACTTCACTTCCTCTGTCCAGAATTTCTTTTACGTATCACCTCACAGACGCTGTTGCAATGATGTCGGTAATACAGCTGCCATCATTGAGTTCTGAAACCTGTCACTCCAATAAATGCTACTGTCCCTTTAAAAATACGTCCGCTCTTCTAGGAAGTACAATATATGTCTATATTTGCTCCTTATGTACATAGATTTGAAGATGATAAAATAATATTTAACCTCTCCAATCTTATTAGTTCTGTACTTTAAAAGCACACCCTACCATCCTTAATTATGCACTGTACATTTGTTTTGTATAAATATTTTGCATAGCAAAGTCCTTTTTATATACTGTGTCATTTGCTTTATAACGTCTAGGTAGTACAGGATAATTTTTTTATCCTTTGCAATTCAAGATATGGTCATTGAGTCACATGCTGTCTCTGTGAGAAAGATGCTACTGATTCACAAAGAACATATGATTTGCATCATTTATATGAAGTAGACATTAGTTGTCCCTACTAGGCACACTTGCTCATAAGGTGTAATGACAATCAGGTGTATGTTAGTTGAGTAGGAACAAGGTGGTAAAGTATGATCACTGAACAGATTGAATCATGCTGTTTTGAAAAGAATGCAGTCAAGACTCCTAATCCAAATTAAAACACAAAGTTTGATCCTTGTTTTCTAACTGGTGTATTTCTAAGAAATCCTTTGTGTGTTGGGCTATAACAACACTTCTCTTACTGATGAATGGCAAGACCGTCTTGCATGTATAGAAAGAGAAAAGATGGTCATTATCATAGTTTACAAAAGGAGAATCTCTAAAACAACGAGAATGGAAAGCACAGGGGGCCATTATCTCTTAGACCTGAGTGAAACAGTGTTATAGATATTATTTATTTCTTCTCTCTCCTGTTAACTGTGTCACGTTATTTAATGATGAAACTATAAGCAATTATTCTAGCAGACTTTGATGTTTCCCAATGCTATTATATAGAATTGGTACTGTCAGACAGATCATGTGAGGCATTGGTGTTTAAAGACTTTCTTAATGATTTGATGAGTAAAGAAGACTTACCTGGAAGTCTGGATGGTGAGGCATAAGGAGCATGAATTTGAGGCAGGTCTGGGCTAAGTTGTATCTCTGGTTTTCTCATGCTTTGAGATAAAATTTAGTGTTCCTGAAACTGTCATAAGGGCCTGACATCCATATATACGTATTATGGTTTCCCTATGGCACTTCCATACAAGCATATAATATCGCGCACTCTAAATTATGTGTAACAGTATCTCTACTCTACCTAGATGTGTTGTTTAATTTTTCTTCCTGAGACCCATGAATGTAAATTTATTCTTAGGATCACAAGAACTTGGCTGTACTGTTATCACTGTCATCATCATTATTGGAAAGAACATTCACAAGAAAATTTACAGGGCACTAAATGTTATGCACTGACCTAAATCATACTGAAGTCATCCCTGCTCCTCAAATATAACTATAGCATGATTGTTATTGAGTCTTCTACAATGATTTATGTGGTAAGAGTTCTCCTCTTGACTCGTCATCATGATATTCACTGTAAAGCATTCCTATTGTTCTTGTTTTGTTTTGTTTGTAAAATTGAGTGAGACCTAGATGTTCTTGAAGATGATCAGTTCCTCTGGGAGTCATTCCATGGACCACAGGGTGTTTTCCTAATCTTCATTACCTTGTGGTTCTTTGGGCTTCACTGGTTTAGGTGTACAATAGAACCTAGACTTCTGAGCTTTGCTAAGGTATGGGAACCCGTGTCTGCTCCTCTTGAGCAGAAAACTCTCTCCCTGGCTCCTGCCCTCTGCCCAGCCCATGAAGTATTCCATCTGCCTCTGTCTGAGAGGAGGCACACAGCCTCTGGGGCTGAACCAGTGGGGTCAAATAATGTTCTCACCATTTAGTATAATTAACTCCAACCACTCGTCTGTTGCAAGCCCCAATGCAGCCAACACAAGCAAGAGGAGGCCAAAAAGAAATTTCTCCTCATTATTAAACCTAAATCTAAGCACTTGTCTGTCTGTAAAAACAGAGCAATGGGAGGAAAACTGAAACCAGTGCACGGGGTCTGAGGTTTCAATAAATGTCAGGGAGCGTCAAGTCTGTTTGGATTGCAAATTATTGCTGGCTGACAGTCTTACTATTTTACAACTCAAGATTGCTGTCATGGGGGGAGGGAAGTAGTGGGGAGAGCCTCTCACATCACAGCCAGAGGGGAACAGAAGTTACCAAATACTACAACAATCATAAAACATTACAAGAGGGACTTTAGCTTTCGCTAAATTTAGTCTTTTTAAATGCACATCCCAAGAAAAAACAGCACACGACACTCTTCTCTTCCTATTGGGTGGATGAAGTGTTGGATTTGCCCATGATTGAGAGCTCATTTTTCTGGTTTATCCCTCCCCTTTGCTGAGCTACTTGGAACATCTGAGAGTGATAAAGAGGCCTAAATGTTTCAAGGTGAATTAATACCTTACTACATATCCTGGAGAAACACACACCAATAATTTGAGCAGTGGTTAAGGCTGTTTTTCAAATGGATTAAATGAGTGGGCAATTACTGATTAAAATAAACCTAAGACATGGACATTCCAGCCTGTTTGAAGATGAATGCTGGTCAGTTGCTTTCTATTGATGGAAAGAC
>RJWM01038482.1:0-16704 GCA_004363535.1 Dasyprocta punctata | reverse complement strand
TTTCAAGTGACTCCCAAGGTCCTGCTCATTTCCCGCGCTTTCCTCAGTATCCCCTCTCTTTGTCTACTTTGATAATAAATACGGGCAAGGAGAGAGGTCTTTGTCTTAGCCCTCACAACAGCTGCAGAGTCAAGAGCTCTGCAGGGGCTTTGATCCTCCTGGAGCCCTAAAATCATACCACTTGTCTCATTTATTTAAGGCTTTGCCATGCGCTCGTTCGGGAGATTGGGGATCTAGGCCGGGTCCCCGATACAAAAGTATTTTCCTAATCACTTGCCCATCTTAATTATGAAGGGATAAGCCCCTTTTCCAATTCCCGGGGCTGCCACCAACGTCCTTCCACGACCAGCAGGAAGCAGGAAGCAGGGAGAGCCAGGCGAAGGACTGGAGAGAGTGGGCAGGCTCTGCCCACCTTGGACAGAGCCCGCTTTCTGGGGTGGACTCATCTTCTGTGTTAAACAGACCGGGACCTGGATGCCTGGGTCTAAAGCCAAGGTGGCTACATGGTAGCTACAAGGTAGCCAGGCTATGCAGAGTAAGGTCTGGGCGTGGTCTTCTGCAACACGTGACTGCCCCCAATCCTGATCACATGTCAGGGACTATGCAGATCCTCCCCACCCACTCCCATCACCTTTGGGTGCCATGACAGTTCCTTCAAGGGCCATAAAATGTCAAAAACTCCACTTCTTGGGTGGAAGGGCTAAATTCAATTCCTTACTGACAGGAGTCAAACCTCAGACCAAACCCTCAATTCTGCTCTAAACCCTAAGGCTTGAAACCCTCAACATCAAGCCCCTTGGTGTCATGAACCCTTTATACCAGTCCGCTCCCACTCTGTGGGGTGTAACTTCTCTCTCTCTCTCTTTTTTTTTTCTTTGTACCGGGAATTGAACTCACAACCTCCCATCTGCCAGGCAGGTGCTTAGACCACTGAGCCAAATCCCCAGCTGTATTTTTTGAGACAGAGTCTCACTGTGCAGTTCAGGCCAGCCTTGAACTCACTTTGTAGCCCAAGCTGGTCTTGAACTCATGGTAATCCTCCTGCCTCAGCCTCCCGAGTGCTGGGATTAATGGTATATGCCACCATACCTGGCTATGTATCTTCTCTTTTCTCTTCCAAATAAGTCATGGATCCTGCTGCTATGCTTGGTGTCCTGTTCAATTGTTATCGAACCTGCATAAGAGCCCCAACCTGGTAACAAGCAGGCTAAAGTAGAAGGCAGCTTCTTATTGATTCAAGGAGGAAAGGTAGGGGGTACAGGCATTTTAAGGCCAATGAGAAGCAGAAGTTCTGTACCACAGGGAGTAACTCCTGGCCCTGGGAAGGGGCCATTGTTTTTGTGGCCTTCACTCTGGGGTAAAGGCAAGGATATTTTGGAACTACTGTCCTTAGGTTAAAGAGGGAGGACACTGGTGAGGATGTGAAACCCCACAGTTTCGCACTTGGGAGGGTCCTCAAAAAGGTAAACGGAATCACCGTCTGCCCCACCTTGAGGCATGTTTTCCAAAGAACTGAAAATCAGGACTCAAACAAATGTTCCTACACGAATGCTTACAGTGGCACTTTTCACCACATACAAAAGAAAGAAATAACCTACAAGTCCATCAGCAGATGCACAAGCAATAAAAGGGAAAGAAGGGATTGACACATGCCACAGCATGGAGGGACCTCAAAAACGTGATGTCAAGTAAAAGAAGCCAGACACCGAAGGTCACATATTGCATGGCGCCAGGTCTGTGAACGACCTAGCATGAGTGCATCCATAGATGGAGAGCAAGGCAGTGGCTGGGACCGCCGGCTGGGGGTGATGGTTTAGTGTCTGCTTCCTTTGAAGCTGATGCAAATGCCTTGGAATTAGATGCAGGTGATGGCTCTACATTATGACTGTACTAAATGTCACCAAATTGTACGCTTTAAGATGGCTACATTTGTGGTCTGTGAATCTCACCCCCATAAAAAAGAACTACTAAAACTTCGCAATTGTCTTGAGTCACATTCACCACATTTGAGGTGCTCAGGGCCAACATGCCAGACGGCTCGGGTGGAGAGCAATTCCATCATCGTAGAAAGTGTGACCAGACTCTGGTCTAGGGTCAGCTAGGATCACGGTCTGGATTTGATCAGTTTTATCTGCGAGGGGTTGTTAATAACTGAGTCCTCCGTTCACTGTCTTTCCAGTCATCCAGTAGCTACACTGAATGCCTAATCAGACCCGGGTTCAATTATTGTGGAGAAAGCATGGTATAGGCGCTTTAGCCTCCATGGGTCCCCACCTCACATGGTTGTCTCTGTTTGTGTGTGAGGACAACTCAGATCCTGTTGGCCAAAGGAAGTCACATGACTAAGCCCGGTAGCAAGGGGCCAGGGACTGTATTTGCCACACTCAAGAGGTCCTGTAAAATCCTATACTAAAGTCTTGGCTGTATAATTCCACAGCAAGGAAGGTGCAGAGCTTTGGAAATAACAATCCAATCTACTATTTATTTTTTTAAGCAAATGCATTTTTCAGAAATGACCCTGAGCCACCAAGAGGTTAAACAACTTGGCCAAAATCACACTGCTGTTAAGTGGTGGGACAAAGATTTGAACCTAGGACGACTGGCTCCAGAGTCTGGGGTCTTAGCTGCTCCTCCAGAGGAAAATAATGGTGTTAGGTTTTTTGGTGCAGTTGAGAGGCAAAGAAAAAAGCCTTTATTGCCACCGTGGGAGGCTACTGGAGACAGTGAGGGCCCTCGAACAGGGGAAGCTGGGGAGCGGCTTTTATGGAGTTGGGCTGGGGATAGAGACTGGATCATGGTGTTGGGAGAAGGTTGGAAGCTCTTTGGTGCATACACAAAAGAAGAGCAGGCTTAGAAGAATGCAGAAATTAGTATTGGAAGGACACATTGTCATTCTAGGGCCCAGCACCATGTTGGACAGGTGCCATGTGAAGTCTGGCAGAGTCCCATATGAGTAGAACCCATCATTTCCATGATTTTGTTGTTATGGAGCAACAACTCTCTCAATCTGCTTCCTGCTGACAAGGGACATCATGGCGGGGGCTGTTGTAGTTGTCAGGATGATGGGTTGGGCCTATATAGAAGCTGGTGTCAGGGGTCTCGGCCAAGACAAGGAGTTCTCTGGTGGTGAAGGCCTGTATCCTGGATTGAAGAAACCTGAGCTATCCAGCAAGACTTGGGTTTCTGAGAAAGATACCTTGATGGGAGCCATAGACCCCAAGCCCCATCAGTCCTCTTCAGTGGCGAGACCAAGCAGGTTGGCTAGCGATGAGTCCAGGGGCAGCAATGGGTAGGGAGTTTGATGACTTACCTGGTCTCTGGCAGACAGGGCAGCCGCACTTCCAGTGACCCTCCTGGTTGCAGACAGGACAAGGTCCCAATGGTGGCAGGTTGGGACAAGCTCGTGCCCAATGTCCTTCTTTGCTGCAGTTAAGTCATGGTCTGGGGTGGGCTCGGGTGGCACCATTTTGTTTTGGTTTAACTTTCCCAGAAGCTTTGAGTGCCACAGCCAAAAGCCATTTAAATTTGGCATGTTGTTGCTTTTCCTGTCTTTGTTGTTCGTCTCCATTGTTGAAGACATGGAAGGTCAGATTAAGGAGCTCCTCCTGTGGGGTCTGAGGACCAAGATCTGTCTTTTGTAATTTAGGACAGATGTCAGGGGCAGACTGAGAAATGAGAAGTGAGTTTAGGAGGGCTATTTCCTCAGGGGATTGGGGGTTGGTATTAGGGTATCTGGTTAGGGTAGCAGTGAGATGAGAAAAAAATTCAGCAGGGTTTTCATCACTGTGTTGGGTTTGTTCATGAAGTTTTTGGTAATTAGTTTGTTTATGGGGAATTTTATTTAGGCTCACAATAATGCAACCAATCATTACATTCATGTGTTGTGAGTCATTATTTCCCTGATAATCCTACTGGGAGTCTGCATTTGGTACTGCAGCAGCTCCAGTGGGATGTTCAGGGTCTGTTTGGTGTCTGTGGTCCCACAGCTGAGTTTTTTCCTTGAAGGGGAAGGGTGGATGTGAGGATGGTATAAAGGTCTTTTTAATGTAGGTCATAGGAGTTAATCACAAGTTGGAGCTCTTTTTTTTTCTTTTTGGTACCAAGGATCAAACTCATGACCGTGTGCTTACCAGGTGCTTATGCTGCTGAGCTAAACCCCAGGCCTGGAGCTCTTTTTTGTTGTTGTTGTTAGTAATGGGGTTTGAACTCACAACCTCATGCTTGCCAGGCAGGTGCTTACACCACTGAGCTAAATCCCTGGCCTTGGAGCTCTTTTATATAATTGTAAGGATCTGTGGAGAAGGAGCCTAGTGGAGAAGAATGTGTGGAGGAGAGATTTGGGATAGGTCAGAAAGGAAAAAAGGGACATGAATGTGCATCAGCCCTTTGGGGCCACCTACCTCACAGAGAGGGAGGGGTTGGGGTTGAGGAAATGGCAGCTGGCTAGAAGATGGCGGTTGGTGAGAAGATGGCAGGAGGTGGGAGGAGTGAGACCAGGTGTGGTGTGCTGGAGACGAAAATGGTGACAGAGGGGCAGAGGATGCTGGAGGGGAAAATGGTAATGAAGGCGTAGAGGATGAGGAAGTGGTGGGGGGTGCAGGGTGAGAAGGAGATGGGGTGGGTGAGGCTGGGTGGAGAGGTTGAGGGGGTAACAGACTCTCTGGATATGGTGGGGAGGCAAAAGCAGAGAGGACGTCATCAAGAGGATCAGTAGAGTTGTCAGGTAGGGGTTTTGGTGGCGTGGAGGAGGCCAGAAGTATTTTGGCCACCCCACATGCAAGAATGAGGGAGGGATGCACCCTGAGATCAATCAAGGCTTGCACATAGGGTATCTCTGACCATTTGCCATTGCGGTAGCAAAAGTTGTCTAAGTTGCAGAGGACATTGAAATCAAAAGTGCCCTCCTTGGAGCAGTGGCTGCCATTATCAAGTTTTTATTGGGTCCAAGTCATCTGGCAATAAAAGATTAGTCATTTTGGTTTGACAGTCTCCCAGAGATCTAGGGTGTTTAAGTTTTTTAAGAGACACCCAGGTAGAGTGTGTTTTTGGGGTCAGGAAGGAATATTTCCCATAGTAATCAAATTGGAGGTAAGTCAAAGGCCAAAGCCAGCCACAACCCTTAGGAGGATTGTCACCCTTGTTGTGGTGTGACAGACAGAAGCCCTCTTAGCCCCTGCAGGTTGTCACCCACGGGATGAAGGGGCATCCCAGAGGACGTGAGGTTTTGGGCTACAACGCGAGGGCAAGGCCGGCCTGAGCTATACAGTGCGACCTTGCCTCAAAAAATAACCATGGCCGGGAGTTTGACTCAGTGACTTAAGTGCCTGTCTGACAGGCACAAGGTTGTGAGTTCAATCCCCAGTGCTGCAAAAAAAAAAAGACAAAGAATCCATCTCCTGATCTTTTTTCTCCACCATACATTAGCCTGAAATGAAATCATATGACATGGGCTTTTTTTATGTCTGGCTTTTTTTTTTTTTTTTTTTTGAGACAAGACCTTGCTATGTAGTGAGGTTGGCTGGGACTCACTATGTAGCCAGGGCTGGACTTGAACTTGCAGCAACCCTCCTGCCTCAGCATCCTGGGTGCTGGGATTATAGGCGTGCACCACCACACCCATCTTAATACAAAAAAAGGTCTTGGGCTGGAGATGTAGCCTGGTGGTAGAGCACTTGTGTAGCATGCTCCAGCCTCTGGATTCCATTCCCAGCACTGAAAAAAAAAAAACAAAAAAAAGTAAAGTCTTAAATTCCTCTGGAAAACAAGAACACATCCTTTTAGTATAATTTGGAAATCATTTCAACGTATTTTCCTTTTTGCTTTAGCTACCAGGAAACTACTCAGTTAAGTTTAAGGCTAACCTCAGATGCCTGAGATAGACAGATAGATAGACAGATAGATAGATAATTTTAGTTCTATTTTAATGCTTACTTAACACATGCCAGTTTCACTAGAAAGCCCTCAGACTGGTTATCTGCTATGACCTCCTTGTTCCAAAATCAATGGATTTGTTCTTTCTACTGTCAACCTTCTACTCTTTCCCCTGTCCAAACTCTTCCAACACAACCCCCAGAACCCAGCTCCCCCAGGACCAGCCATGACCCCTCAGTGTCTCCCATAAACATTTCTTCTACTTCATGTCCCTGCTGCCTTTCTAATTCAGCCCCCTTATTTTCTTCTTTTCCATACTGAAGACTGAGAGCTGATTTCTCTGTTTACCAAGATTTGGAGGGATACACAAGCAGCTGAAATCCACTCAAACTAATCTCAGGACAAAGTCGATGAATAAAACAGTATTTTTTTAAAAACTGCAACAATCAAGGAAAAAAAAAAACTCATGATGGTTCATGTGACAGCCCAAGAATTCAATCACAGTTCAGGTATGGGCTGATCCAGGCACCCGAGGGCTGGTTTCAAGGCTAACTTTCACAATCTTTCTTTTCTGTCCTCTCTGTGTTGACTTCCAACCTAGAAAGTCTCTCCTATCTTTATAGCAGTGGGCGGTCCATCAGCTCCAACTTGGCAACTCCAGCAGAAATAGAAAATCTCCCTCCCAACAGTTGCAGCAAACCCAAATGTTTCACCAGCCACATGACTTCCCTGAGTAATTACTGTGACCAGGGAAACCATAAACCACCTAGTCCTTAATCCACTAGGCTCCTGGAGTTAGTGAGGACGGGGGACAGCCAACCCTATTCAAATGAAATAGACTGAGAGAGGAGTGTATTTAATTTCCCTAAACACAGCCCAGGCTGGGCACATGACTGTAATCCTAGCACTTGGGAGGCTGAGGCAGGAGGATCACCATGAGTTTGAGGCCAGCCTGGGCTACATAGTGAGACCCTGTCTCAAAAAAAAAAAAAAATCCCCAAAGAAAATTGACTGGGAGGACACTAGGGTCAAGTGGGGAGCCATGTGGACTGCTGGAGGAAAAGCATGCTAAGTGGAGAGAAAAGCATGTGCAAAGGACCCGTGGTGGGACTTGCCTAGAAAGTCCATGGATCCACAAGGCCTCTTTTGCTGCACCATAGACATTTGCTACAATGACCTTCTCCCTGCTGAAACTGCAGCCAGTGTACTGGTCCCGGTCCATGTGGATTCTACACGCATGCGCGCACACACCTACGTGCTTTTTCTTACCCAAGTGTACAGTTTTCATTTGTCCTAGACGACTTTCCATCCCTTGTCACTTGATTGGTAAAATGATACCATTTTTCTGCTCCTTTTAAAAGTGTGATTGAGTTAAAGCCCATTTATTTGACAGAAGCTTAATTATTCATCAGCGGGAACCTGAAAAGGCAGTTAGAGGGGCGAAGGGACCAGGGCGGAGTGGAAGGGGTGGAGAAGGGGACCAGGTAGGGTGCAGAAAGCTGAGGATGGTGGACCTAGGGTAGGGTTAGGAGCTGGGGGTGCAGAGGGGAAGTGGGGACCCGGTAACAAACAAGGCTGAGGGTTCGGAAGGCGGACTGGAGGTGGGAGAGGCCCGGGCCGGGTTAGGAAATGGGGCCGTGAGGTGGAGGTGGGGTGAAGGGGAACAAAGCGAGCTGGGTGGTTCAGACCAGACCGTACTGCCGAACTTCAGAGGCCGAGCGAGAGAAGTGCGGCCGCCGACGGCGCGGGCCGCGGGGCTGAGGAAGTCCGCGGCGAGGGGCGTGGCGGGGGTGTGTATTACACACTGTCCGCACGTTACCGTTCCAAGCCTTCTCCTCTGGTCCCGCCTCCTTGCTGAGAGTGACAGACATACTGCCCAACCAGAGCCGCAGACTGGACCCAGCGCAGCCAATGGAGTGTCGGGGGTGGAGCTGGGGAGGGGGCTCGTAGGGCCAGGGGAGGGGGCTCGCGGCCTCCAAGGGCTTGGGAGCAGAGACGGGCGAACCATGGCGCTGGGGCTGCAGCGGGCAAGGTATGGTACTGGAGTCGGGGCACGGGAATGATGGGCAGTGGAGGGGCTCTTCTTCCGGGGACCCCTTGACCTAGACTGGGGGTGAGCGAGTGCGAGCCTAGGACGCTCCGGGGCGAGTGGTGGTAGGCACTTCCCCGCCTCACCGGCTATCCTAGGGGCCTCTTGTCAGGAACGGCTTCGGGGTCGTGATCCCCGATTTCCCACTATACCAAGCTGGCTTCGCCGCCTTATGGGAGGTGAAACTCGAGGTCCCCAGGGAACTGGAGGTGGTTGCATTTGAGCAGTGCTCGGGCTTCAGGGGAAGCTTTCTCCCTCCACGGTCGGAGCCTTCTGGCCTACAGAGCCGCAGAACTGAGGCTGTGCTTTGCCGTCAGACCCTTGTTATCTACAGGGTATCCCCAAATTGAGATATAAGAAGTCCCCTGACGATTGAGCTCCAGAACTCCAGAGAAGAGAGTGCCTTTGATTTGACCCTGCCTATAATCTCCCAAACCTTGAGTTTCTCCGGAAATACAGAGAGAAGTTCCCTTTAGCAGCTGCCTGGGACCCTTCCCAGGGAGTCTTTTTAGCTTTTTCAAAAGTTGAGTCCCCCCCACCTTGCATAAAAGGGAAACAAGCTTGACCCACTTCCCGAAGTCTGGCTCTGTGTCTCACTCTGCCACCCAGACTCTGTCCTGTTGCTGAAGGATGGGGACCCCACCCAATCTTATTTTGGGGAGACCCTCTGGGGAGGTGCCATGCCTGGTCCAGCATGAGACCCGGCCAGCTGTAACGGGAGCGTCCCCCACCATGGGGCTCAGCAGAGTCACCCTGGAAAGAGGTGGGTTTCCGTGTTCACCTTTCAACAGGTGCAGGGCAGAGCGACTTGTACCCTGGGACCACAGCCAGGGGTCCTGTCTGACCAGGTTCCCATGGGACCCCAGAAAAAGTCCTGGGCCTTTGGTTTTCCCTGCCCAATCTGAGGCGATTAGTGAGCCTCACCCCTTCCCTCCTCCCTGGCCTGGCAGGTCTGATTGGATCCGTCCACACCCCCGTTTTTCAGCACCCCCACTCCACTCCCCCTCTCCTGTTCTATTCCAATCCCTGGCTCTGGGCCCACCAGGGAACTCCATCCTTCTGGGCTAATCCCGGCCCCAATCCCCAGCGCCCCCTCCTGGCTGGGTCAGGGTCTTCTTGGCTGAGCTAGGGTGCTCCCCTGTCAACCCCCAAGGCCAGCCCTTTTCCTGTGGTGTCATCCCACCACAGCGCACCACCCACTCGTAACTCGCACCCGTATCCCGGCCACACTCTGGCCCCTCCTCACCCCCAGGATGGCACTTGGGCCAAAGAGGGCCCGGACAATGGTGAGTGGGTCCCCTGTACCCCTGTGAACCCTCTCTTCCTGCAGCCGAGGCTCCCAGCCATCCCACCCCAACACACAGCACTGAATGCCCCACTGTCGATAGAGGGTTCCCAGAGAAGACAGGACTTTGGGGATGGGCACCCCACTGAGTTACCACCTCCTTGGGAACTAAGTCAGCATCGGACAGACTCCCGGATCTGTACCCCACATCCTTTCTCAAACCCACACCCTGCCCCAGGTCTCCCAGGTCACCCTTTGGCAGTGCCAAGAAGGGTCCTTGCCCAGATGAAACCTAACCCTCTCAAGTCCCCTACACTTTTTGCAAGCTCCCACCCCAACTAGAATTCAGAAGGAGCCCCAAGTATGGGCCAGGGCTCCCTATTTTCACGCCTTTACTCTTGGGTCATGGTTCTTCGAGGAAGGGAAGAAGTGGGCTTTTCTCCCTCATGGTTGTGGGGGGGCCGTAGCCCAGCCCCCCTTTCCAGGCCTCACCCTGGGGCCTCCTGGCCCCACCCCCTGTTCTCGGCTGGAACACGGAGGAAGGGTGGCAGGGTTCCAGCCGCACGTCCCCAGCTGGGCAGAGTGCCAAGGGGCTGGACCAGGGCTGGGCATGGGGCCAGGCGGGCAGATTCAGAGGCCACAGCAGTAGGACAGGGGGAGGAATTTAGGCCACTAGGCAAAGAGGAGCAGGGAGGGGTTCCCAGAGCACGGGGTTCACCCACAGAGGCGTGGCATTTAAGAACACAGGCCCCGAAGTCAGGGTTCGAATCCCAGCATAGCCGCTTCCTGGCTGTGTGGCCTTGTGCCAGTGCTCGCCTTTCTGAATCCCAGCTTCATAACCTGGAAAATGGGAGTCATACGTTCCCCTTCCCACCCCAGATCATGATGAGGAGCCAGTGAGCAACAGACCGGGGGCTGTCGGGACACCCATAGGTGCATGATAAACTGAGTCCAAGTCAGGGTGCTGGTTGGAAGCAAACGTGGCTCCACTGCTGGATACGGCAGCGCCTGGCGGTCCCACCACCCCTCTCCTCCTGCAGCAGGGCGGCTGGTAGGAGCCGGATGACTGCTGAGCGTTGGTGAGGGCACTGGGCTGCCGCTGCTGCTACAGCCCTGAGCCTCACTTTCTGCCTCTTTCCATGAGAGAGCACTTGTGCAGCTCTCCAGGGTTTTTGTAAGGATTTTGTGGGGTCTCTAGTTCCGTGAGTGTGTAATATACCAACACTGGCGTTACTGTCACTGGTATGTAGCCCTCCTCCCAAGGTGTTTATGTGAAAGCCATGCACAGAATTGCACATACACCTAATCACACACATCACATGGTTACTTACCGTCAACACCTGCAGGTTACTCCAGTGCGCAAGAGGCCCCTGAGCCCGGCCTCCGTCCCTAATGTGCACAAAGGGAGAGTAGCTAGGTTTAACCTTTTCCAGAACTAACCAGTTGCCAGGCCTTGTTTACTAAGCCCTTGACATATATTAACTTGTTCAATCTTCAGAACCCTTTAGAAGCCAGGTGTAGTGGTCCATACCTCTAATTCCAGCACTCAGGAGGCTGAGGCATGAAGATCGTCAGAAATTTAAGCCCTGAACTGCATAGTGAGACCCTGACTCAAAAAATAAAACAAAACACCCTCTGCAAGGTGGGTGTTCTTGCTGTGTTCAGGGAGGCTGTGCACCTTGTCCAAAGTCACACAGCTAATAAATAATGGAGTTGGGATCAGAACCCTGAGCCAGAGGAACTGGCCCCCACTCTGTTTAACCAAAAGGCTTCAAAAGCCAGAGACCCAGCGAGAGGCCCTCACTTCCCTCGGAACATCCGGAGAACAGGCTGGGAGCTGGAAGGAAGGTCCCCCTGCAGCCACCAGCTGGCTCCTCCAGAGGAAGGAGACGTGCCACCGAGAGGATTAAGGAGCCCCAGCTGCCTGGGAGGTGGGGTGCTGCCCCGCCCCATCCCTCTTCCCACTCCCTGTTCCCTCTCTCAAGGGGGGGCAGCTCCATGTGGCCCGCCTACCCCCTCCCTCTGGGCAGGAAGACAAACAGGGCTGGAACAGTCTGCACAGGACGGAATGTCCTCTGGGCAGGCAGGACTGAGGCCTGTGCCCCCGGGGACGGGGATGGGGGGGCATATCTTACCCCCTTGCCTGCCACCCAGCATGCCCCCCACACCTCCTGTGCTTTTGCGTTAAAATCTCCTTCATACACTCATGCCTGTGGGTGGAGTCAATGTCATCCTAGAGTGGCCTCTGCTCCCCTGAATTTGGGAAGGTACAGCTCTCCCCCACCCCCATCCTGCTTCCCTGGGTCACAAGGAGGGAATTCAAGAAAAGAGTGAAGAGCCAGGCATGGCACACCCCTGTAATCCCAGCACTTAGGAGGCGGAGGCAGGAGGATTTCTGGAACTTTGAGGCTACCCTGGGCTACATAGCAAGTTCAAGGCCAGCCTGAACTATATAGCAATACCCTGTCTCAAAAAACCAAAAAGAAGGGCTGGGAGTTTGGCTCAGTGCCTTAAGCGTCTGCCCTGGCAGGCGCGAGGTTGTGAGTTCAATCCCCGGTGCCGCAAAAAAAAAAAAAAAAAAAAAAAACCAAAAAGAAAAAAGAAGAGACTGGAACCTCACTGCCTTGGTTCAAATCCCAGCAGGGTCAGGAAGACTATATATACCATAACAGATGTAACATACCCTGTAGTTTTTTATTCACAAAAATAATCTCCCAGCACTCAGGAAGCTGAGGCAGGAGGATCAACACTAACATGGGCTACACAGTGAGTTTAGGGCTGGCCTGAACTATAGAGCAAGACCTTGTCTTAAGGTGGGGCGGATTCTGTATTCACTCAGACCTGGAATTTGAATTTGAAGGCAGTGGCAGAATCGAGGTGAAGCACTAAAACCTGGACCTAGACCCAGGGCCACAAAAACAGAAAAGTTCAGGCAGATGAGTTATTCAAATGAGGCGCTTCATTATTTATGGCAAGCACTGCTCCTCTCTGCCTTGGCTTTGTCCTCTGTTCAGTGGGAACAATGTTATTCCTTCTAGGGTTACCTGAGCACTAGATGGGATTCACACTTTGCACAGGCACTGGCATGGTAGTGAAACTGGATGAGCAGCGGGCATTTCTGATAAAATGGTGCTCACTGCGCCCCAAACCCAACCCCACTTGAAGAAGTCAGGTTATTTGAAGCGCAGGGCGGACAGAGGTGGATGGCTGGTGACTGGACAAAACGCTGGGCTTGGTTTGCTGTGTCACTCTGTTGGGGCCCTGCCCCTCCTAGGGCCCCTCTTGGTGGGGCCTTAGACTTTGAGATAGCTCTCCTTCAAGAGTCTGAGGACTCGGCCCAGCTGGGGCGGGAAGAGGACAGAAAAGGGGCTCTGGGGGCTGAAGGGCAGGGGGCCTGGGAGGCTGCCAGCATCTCATGATCCCTCCCTTCTCTGGCCCCAGCCCAGCTCCGCCAGCCCCCTCCCACCAGGAGGCCTCCCTGTCCCCTAGGCGTCCCTAGCTTGGGAAATCAACTGCAGATAAGTCAGGGTGGGGACAGAGCGGGCTCCAGGCACGCCTAGGAGAGCAGCGAGGCGCCAGGAGGGCAGCATGGGCTTCCAAGAAGACAGGTAAAATGTAGGGCTTGGCACGGCTTCGGAGTGCCAAGAATTAACTCCTCGGGGTCACACAGCGGACCCCAAGTGGCCGTCCCATCCACGTCCACCTCTTTCTCTTCGGGGGAAGCCGCCAGTGAACGCCACCCATGCCCGCAGGTCGAGCACGGAGCTGCGCAAGGAGAAGTCCCGGGATGCGGCCCGCAGCCGGCGCAGCCAGGAGACAGAGGTGCTGTACCAGCTGGCGCACACGCTCCCCTTCGCGCGCGGCGTCAGCGCCCACCTGGACAAGGCTTCCATCATGCGCCTCACCATCAGCTACCTGCGCATGCACCGCCTCTGCACCGCAGGTGAGCCCGGTCCCTGGGAAGGCGCAGTCTTCCGTCCGGGCAAGGCCCTGGGAAGGCTTCCCAGCGGACCCCCACCGCTCTGGAATTTGCTCTCTGGTCGAGGCCCCGCCTCCTCGAGCGCTGGGCCAGTCGGAGCCCAGTGCTCTTGGAAGTCCCGCCCCTACTGTTGTCTATCATTTGAAGCCCCGCCCCTGGGAATGCTTCTTTGGGAACCCCTGCCGCCTTAGAGCTCTGAGGCCAGCAAATTCCCTGCAGCCCCTCAATCCTTAGATTTGGTTCCCTAGGAGACGTTCAGCGGGGTAGGCTCTGTCCCCTCACAAGAAATACCCGTGGGAGGCTCCACTACCCAATTTTTAATCCTTTGACAGTTCGTTTTCCCGCTGT
Organism: Dasyprocta punctata; assembly: GCA_004363535.1. Taxonomy (NCBI): domain Eukaryota; kingdom Metazoa; phylum Chordata; class Mammalia; order Rodentia; family Dasyproctidae; genus Dasyprocta; species Dasyprocta punctata. The sequence goes on along the minus strand of RJWM01038482.1, from coordinate 3,132 downwards.
CGCTTCTCGTCTCAATTTGTAATCTGTTCCAAAGTAGCCCTCCCCTTGAATTTCCACCCAGCTAGAATTCCACTATGCAGGAGGCTTTGACACACACACACTCACACACACGTACACATACACGCACACACATGCACGCACGCATGCATGCATGCAGAGGCCTTGGAATTCCAGGGCCTTGAAAAGGTTTGATTATGGAGGAAACAATGGCATTCTCTGGCAGGCACTGCCCATTAGTTCGCTGCCCCATAGAATGCTCCCCCTCTGAGAGGCTTTGCCCCCTTGGAATTGTGTCTCCCGGGAATCCTTGCTCAGTTAGAATTCTGCATCTGGAAAGTTCTGCCCTTCAAGAAATCGGGGGGGGGGTGCCCCCACCCCAAGAATTGCAAACCTCACCCTGGCTCTGACCCCTTTGAATTTGGATCCCTGGGCACTCCATCTTCTTAGAGTTCTGCCCTCCTAGGAGGCCCGCCCTTTAGATTTGTGTCCCTTGGGGACACTCAGTGATCCTGTCCTCTTCTTGGGCACTCCAGGCCACCATGATGTGCCCCCACACCCCTGGGTGTAAGTGGAAGACCCTGAGTGGGAAAAGGCAGAGGGAGGCCAGCCGGGGTGGGCCCAGGACTGACCAGTGACGCCTCCATCCCCTGCCCTGGGTACCAGGGGAGTGGAACCAGATGGGAACCGAGGGAGAACCACTGGATGCCTGCTACCTGAAGGCCTTGGAGGGCTTCGTCATGGTGCTCACTGCCGAGGGAGACATGGCTTACCTGTCGGAGAATGTCAGCAAACACCTGGGCCTCAGTCAGGTGAGCTGCCCGTTCTGTACCTAGCCCTGTACAGTAATGCTGGAGATGGCATGGTGAGTGACCAGCCTTAGCCCTGCTTCTATGGGAGTCACAGGACAGAGACATATGGGTGTGTCGCCAGCCACCAAGGCAAAGAATGGTCAACACTGAGATGGAACAGCTTAGGGGGGTGGGAAATAGGGGAGGGGTACCTCACCCTGCCTAGGGGGTGCAGGGGGCTTCCTGGAGAAAGGAACATCTGAGCTAATATGTGAAGGACTTTGAGTCAAAGGGATATGGGAAATGGGTGACCAGCAAAGATCAGGAATATGCAGGGCATGCGGCAGAACATGCGAACACCCAGAGGTGAGATAAAACAGCATTTGGGGGAAATAAATTTTTCCTGGCTGGAGGCACAGTGCAGTGGGAGAAGCTGAGAGAGAAAAGGCTAGAGAGGTCAGCAGAGACTAGATAATGTAAGGTCAAACCAGAAGAGTTTGTCTCTAGGGCACTGGGAAGCCATGGAAGGATACAAAGCAGAGAGGAACAATTACATGTACATTTTAGAAAGGTTCCTCATGGGACTAGTATTGAAGGGAATGAGATAAGGGTTAGGAGATCAGCAAGGGGTAGATGTTTATCTTAGACAGGAGAACAAGAGTAGGACAGGGCCCATGGGAACTAGAGACAAGAGACATTTAGAAAGCAGAACTACTTTTAATTAACCCTTAATCATGCCTCAAGAATCTCCCCAATGGAATTCTTGTTCCTTTCTGATTTTTCTTTTTCTGGTACCAGGGATCGAACTCATGACCTTGCACTTGCCAAGAAGGTGCTTTTGCTGCTGAACTAAATCTCCAGCTCTCGTTTCCAATTTTACATAAATGGGTTCCAGAGCTGACCTCTGTTCCCCTGTCTCATAGCCCCACTCCTGATACCAGTTTTTCAGTTGCTGTGAGCTCTCAGACTCAGAGAGATCAGTGTCCCAAGGTCCCAAAGCTAGGAAGTGGCACAGCCAGGATTCAAATCCAGCTATAAAAGGTCCTTTTAGAGGAATAAGATGTCATTCTGCCACCAGTTAGTTGGGAGTCACTGTGAGTCCTCGTTCATTTGTGTCCCCTCCTCCCAGCACCAAACTCATTTCCTAAACTGAAACAAGTGTAGGATTCACCACAGGACTTTTTCCCTTGCTGCTCCCTTTCTTATAACACCCTTACCCTGAGGAGCCACAAGCCCACCTCACTTGCTTCTTTCAGCAATTTTTTCAAGTGTCACCTCCTCAAAAAAGCTGGCCAGGGCTGCTCTCTCTAAAGAAATCCTATTGTTACATCACTTTACCCTGCTTTAGTTGAGTATCTCCTTGTTATTTGTGGGTTTTTTTGTTTGTTTGTTTGTTTGTTTGTTTGTTTTTTTGTGGCACTGGAGATCGAACTCACAGCCTCATGCCTACCAGGCAGACACTTAAGCCCACTGAGCCAAACTCCTGGCCTGAGTTTTTTGAGGCAGGGTCGCACTATGTAGCTCAGACCTGCCTTGCTCATGTTGTAGCCCAAGCCGGCCTCGAACTCACAACGCTCCTCCTAACTCAGCCTCCCAGTGTTGGGATTAAAAGCATGTGCCACCACACCCGGCTTGTCTTGTTCTTATCTGTTATTTTGCTTTAATGACTGTCTCCCCTGACTAGCCAGTAAGTTCTTCAAGGCAGAGATCTGTCTGGGTGGTCTCTGATGTGTCCCTACAGTTTAGAAGAGCGCCTGGCAGCCGGGCATGCAGCACTTGGGAGGCTGAGGTAGGTGGAGCATTGTGAGTTTGAGGCCGGTTTGGGCTACAACATGAGCTCAAGGCCAGCCTGAACTACATAGTGTGACCCTGTCTCAAAAAACTAGGGCCGGGAGTTTGGCTCAGTGGCTTAAGCGCCTGCCTGGCAGGTGTGAGGCTGTGAGCTCGATCTCGTGCCACCAAAAAAAAAAAAAAAAAAAAAAGGGCCTGGCAAATAGGTGCTGAATAAATCGTTACTCAGAGAATGAATGAATGAATGAATGAGCAGGAAGACTGGTGGAGGAACCAGTCCGGTGGGGCAGGAGTAATGAGCAGGGGAAAGGGGAGACTGACCCCCACATACACTCCTGCCCTGCCCCTGCCCACAGTTGGAGCTCATTGGACACAGTATCTTTGATTTCATCCATCCCTGCGACCAAGAGGAGCTCCAGGACGCCCTGACCCCCAGGCCCAGTGAGTGCCCTGGAGGCCACGCCCCCTGTAGAGGAGGAAACTGAGGCTCACCCTCTCCCTTAGTATACCCCCTCCTCTGGAACATTAGACCTTGACATGAGATCTGAGGGGT